>JAGFNQ010001645.1:417742-504555 GCA_024364735.1 Boesenbergia rotunda
TTCGCGGGGTCAAGAAGGTGAGCTAAACTAGTCAACTAAGAAAAATAAGTTTGAATAAGCATTAGTGTAGCAGAATAGCTTAATTGCTCGATTAGTTTTTGAGTAATTTGAAAAGTGATTTACCTTTATTTTTGTCATGTTTAGACCAAGGCTGGAGATGCTGCTAAGTCCGGAAAGAAGAAATAGTGCTAAATTCACATCTCTCTTATTTTTGGCTTGGAATTTTCAAATGGATGGTACATTCGTTCGGGCAAAACTATTGTGAACATTTAAATGCTCTCAGTTTAGAGGCATTTAGATTTATTTATTTTCGAGGTACAATGAAACTCAAGCAGACTAAACTCTTATATATCTTTGACAAAGGCCACACTTGAATTAATGACACTCTAAATTGATAGAATTTTCAAGGTGTGTATTTATGGCTAAGGCTTTAACTAGTTAAGCTGAGGCAAAATTTTGTGTCGTTTAAAATTATTTGCTAAGCTGAGTTTAAAAATTGATTATTTGAGTTTGATTTAGTTTGTTTTTATGAATTTGATTTGTTTAGATGTTAAAATTTTTATATTTTTAAATTTATTTAGTTGTTTAATAGAATAATATTATTAGTTTATTTTGAGTACATCTTTGACTTTTTAAAAGTTTAATAAATACTTTGTTAGTGAATGTGATTTTAAATTTTATTTATAGATATTGATTATAAATATTGTTTATGAATAAAATTGAAGGAATAAAAATATATTTTTTGTTAATTAAGAATATTTAATTTATTTATAATTCTCTTTATAGCCTTGACACTTGATCTTGCTCTCTTCATGCTAAAAAAAAACCTTGTGGGAGGTTTGCTTGTTAACTATGCTGTCAATTGTCTTCAAAATGCATTCTGAAACTTTGTGAGCTTAAAGATTTCACTTTCTTCATGGTTTTACTAGCCGTTTCTTTTCTTCTAGTCTCACTGAACACAACTCTTATGAAACTCATGGGCATGCTCATTAGATGTTGAGTCTACAATTGAAATTTTTAAATGTCCAACTTATCTGAGTGTGCTTAGAAATTAGAACCCATAATTCCTGATTTTTTATCATCGGATCTTCATAGAATTCAACTGTTTGAAATTCATATCATTTAGATGATCACAACTAGTAGTTTTTTTTAATGTTCTCATCCACACATTGCATTATGTATATCCTAGACAGTTTGCATCACCACCTTGATGATTAAGTCTTTGATTCCTCCTCATCTTCATGTAATACGGTAGATAACTCCCCTAGTGCTTAATTGAATCGGTTATCACGATAAATTTATGGAATTGAACAAGGATCGAATTTCAAAAAAATCGAGGAATTATCCTCCAATATAATGGCTAATTATGATTTTTTATTAAGTCTCTCCTAATTGTATGGGGTAGTTGTGAGGGCCTGTTAGGATGGTTCAAAGTGTGGAAACCGATGATTTAAGAGTTTAAAAATATTTACTCTTAATCTTAATCTTCAAGGTGACTAGAATTTATGCTTAGAAATAGTTAGAATTTATGATTAGAGATAGTTGGTTACGATTCATGGTTTTTCAAGATTATTATTTTTATTTTAAAAAATATTTATTAATTTAAAAAACATTTATAAATGGCTTATATTTATTTAAATGGTATAACTATCCAACCTAAAGTCCATAGTTCATTTTTTTTTTACCCTTATTAATTAAGAAGTGACATTGTTATTCATTTTCATTTTTTATTCTCGTATTATTAGTTTTTTGGATATCAAATTAGTATATGGTTTTCTGTTTGGGATTTGGGTTTCGGCAGAGGTCATGGTTTTGCAGTTTTGATCAGTTTGCGTTGGAATTGTGGATCTTGAAACTTGTCCTGTTTGGATCTTGGCTATTAGCTTTTGTTCATGCTCTGTGATGTGGATCAATTTTATTTTGATTTTGATGTTTAGAGAACGTGATCTGTGGCGGAATGTTTAGTCTTTGATCTTTTGACTTTGTTGTCTGAGCTCTATTGAGGATTGTTCTTAGTTTGCTTTTGTGTTTTAATTCCTTATTCTGTTGCATTCCATGCCATGAGCTCAATCTGGTGAGGGAGGCTTCCTTTTCGTTTAACTATAGTTGTTTTCTTTGCTGATCGATAGAGTAAGTATGGGTTTAAAGCTTGGTGTTGCTTCTACCACTGTGAGCCTTATTTGACTCTGTTATAGCTTTTGAAAAGGTTTGCTTTAAGTATGTTTTCCTATGCTCTTTTGTGTGCCGTGAGCTCCAATCAGAATAAGGCAAGTAATATAGTTATAATTGAGGGGTTTAGATCTGCTTCTGAGTTTGATATGGGAGATACTTGGAACCAAATTTTGTTAATCCTAGTGCTGCCGTGAGCTAGTAGAGCTCTTTACCAGGTTTTTCTATTTTAGAGTTACTAGTGCTCGTTTACCTTGTGTTGTTATTGTAATGGTAGTGTTAGCCCTAATGTAATTACGAAGAAATGAATCCTAATCATAATATTCCGGCTAATTAGGAGTTGAGCATTTAATTTTGATTAATTGAATGGTTACGTTGATTAGGGTTTAATAAATCTTGAATAATTAGGATTAATCCTAAATGATTGAGGTAGTATGATACAAGACATTAATTTGACTTGATTGATTGTTGTGGATCATTTGGATGGACGTTCTCTTCGCTTTCGGACTACTAAATCGGACGCGGGTACCTTTGACTCTATCTATGTAGATATTGTCATTTTCTATATATGGTTTATTATGTGTAGCAGTAGTTTATACCTTTTCTGCCTTTTGTTATCCCCGCTTGATACTTACTGTTCGATCTTTGAGATGATTGTCGTTTATTTTCATATGGTCTCAATGCTTGGTATTTTTGCTCAATAGTATATACATGTATGCATATGGGCATAGGAGTAGTGATATGTCACCTCATACTCTGCATTAGTTGATCACTAGTTATACTTTTTTTTATTTACAAGGGGTATCCAGGCTAGCGCTCGACTAATCCGCTTGATTGACCGGCCCTGTCCCACAGCCTTCAACGAGAGTCCCCACCGGTCAACTAGGGTAAATTGTGGGACGGAGACACGTGGTGACTTCACCCACTGATGATATCGATACCCGATGGCCCGACCATGAAGCAGTCTGACAATTTCTTCCGTCAGCATACTGCGTGCTCTACCAGGGAGGAATCGAACCCGGGAAGTGAGGGATCACCCAATGGAGTCATTACCAATCGTGTCATACCCGCGGGGGCATCACTAGTTATACTTTGCATATACATCTAGTGGTTTATTTTATAGATCATGATTTATGTTTCAAACTCGTAGCTTTTGGGAAGACTATTAGGTGGGTGTTGCATATGTTAGTGTCATATACCATCTTTGCACGATGTCATAGCTAGCAACCCTTGGCTCGTTTGTGATTGAGACGGGTTGTCAGTTATACAGGACATATACCACACGCTCATTCAAGAGTTAGTGATTATCGGAGTGTGATCAGTTTTACTCCGTTCTGCTCAACTCAACCACTCATGGGTTAGTGGTTATCAGAGTGAGGTAGCAGGTGGAGATCCCTCCTTTTTTATGTGATACGAGGAGATGAGAGCGGGACTCCCCCATATGATATGGAGTAGGAGTGTTGTCTCCGACTACGTTCCACTCAGCCACTCAGGAGTAGTAGCGGCGGAGTGCGTATTATTGTCATAGCCCTACCCACTTAGCCATTTACATATGACATATTACGGTAGCTGGACTGGCATCAAGGGTGACACATGTCACTGTATCCTGTGCATACGATGCATGGGATTGCATTTGATTGTGTTTGTTACATTTGATTGAGTTATAATTGTTGTACTTGGATGACATGCACACACAGGAAGTAATTTGTATTTCGTTCGGTGATTTTGCATTTGCTCGTTACCACGAGCTTATATGACTTACTACCCCGCAGGTGAGATTGACACTGATATATATATTGTATATTCAGTATTTTGGTTATGCATATTCTGTTATTCCTGTGAGACTGTATTCGTTTATTTTTACTCTGCTTATATAGTTTTTTGATACCATGCATATATTACCCGTAGAGTTCACCTAGACACCCCCGTTTGCTTGTTTATCTGTTTCAGGATGATATCGCCATGAAAACCTTGCAGCCGTTCCCTTCTTTTCATTTTCTTTTCATTTCGGTATGCATTGTTCTTTTTATTTGTGAATGTTTGTAATTTTCTTTATACACTGTACTCATGGACTTGTACGTGCTATGATTTTTCGTGCATTTTGCATGGTTGACAGGCCGGAGGGCTACTTACTGGTTTTGTTTTGTTGTAGTCGTGACAGTACGCGACTTTGACTATATGTGTATGTTTTACTTTTTCTTTTTTTATATATGTTTCGGCCGTGTTGGCCGAGGTATGTGGGGTCATGTAATCCATGTACAAATGTCTCAGATTGTTTGCCGTATAAGAGAGGTGTTGTCCTATTTTTATATGACCAGTGGCTCCTCCAAAGGACATGATATTATTTATAGAGTTTGAATATTAACATATACTAAATCGTAGTGATCAAAAAATAATCAAATAATCTTAATTATTAAAAAAATATTCAAAAAAATCATTGCCTAACACCTCCCACGGCTAGGAAACTGGTAGTTCCAATGGTTCCAAAGAAATAAAAACACCAATTTAAACATGCAATTAACCGACGGTCCGCCGATATTTGAGGTCTGGAACCGTAACTGGCCCGGTAACCATTGACTTGGTTATGGGGCTGGGCCGGATCACCCAGCCCAAGGTTTGGAGTCACTATTGCTTTATCCTTCTACGATGAAGATGAACTTTTTCTATTGGAATTGAAGCTAAAGTCATTATTTCTTTATCCTTCTACTATATGAGCTTTTTTCCCATTAGAATTGAAGTTAAAAGTGAACAAAATTTCAAATTTATAAAAAGTAAAGAAGTTGATGAAAAATAATGAAATAAACCATTTATTTATAGAGTTTGAGAAATAACTTTCAGTTAGTCATAATCATGGGTGAATAAAAATGATCAAATAATCTCAACTATTTAAAAAAAACTTTGAATCAGCGATTTCAACCGTCAGATTAATGGTGGAATATCCAAAAAAATTTCCTACACGAGCATGGATCGGGACCGGATCGGATCTTTCATCAAAGTGAGGAAACATAAAGATACGACATATTATTTAAAATTTTCTACTAATGAATAATAGATTTGAAAAGGTTGACGGTTAGGATAATTTTTCAGTGTGTTTTTTTTCATTTAATTAGATAGTCGATGAAATATTTTAATGAGATCGAAAAAACTTATAAATAAGTTTTTATTAATTAGAAAATAATAGATTTTTATAATTATGATGTGATGGTGATGTGACATATTAAAATTTTTTATCGGAGATGTTTTTAAATTATAAATCTCAAACATCATTTCTATAATGATTTAAATTTTTTTTTATTTTTTTAATTTTATAAAATTTTCAAGTTTGCATGGCTGACTTTTTTAGAATAAGATATGTAAATATTTTTTTTTATTTTAGGTAAAATCACTGGAAGTGAAATTTTAAATCAATATAAAGTTTTAGAATTTTTTTAATAAAATAGTGTCTTCTTTATTTTGTTTAAAGAACGATAAATTATAAAAAAACTCTCAAATCTCTATTTGATTTTTGCATGTACTTCTTATTTGAGATTTTTTTTATATTCACTCCCTAATGGATTGAGTATAAAAGAGTAAAAATTAAGTATACATCAGTAAAAATTAAATATAAAAAAATGAAACTTGAGTATAAAAAAATAAAAATTGAGTACATAATTTTTTGATATGATGAATACAATCTTATATATTCAAATTTTTAATTTTTATACTTAACTTTATTTAAATAATATTTATAAAATTGTCTTATCAATATTATCAAGGATTGTATGTAAAAAAAAATTTCAATGAAGATGATGTGCAAAGAAAATTTTCCCTTTACAGAACATCAAAGGAATGCTTTTTTTTAAATCAGACGTTTGTCTAAAATTTTCAATCAATTTATTTAAAAATATAATTCAAATAATTACTTTTGAATTATCACATAGGATATTACTTTTTTTATAGTTTTATATTAATTTGATATTTTTTATTTAGGGTACTTTTAGATTCTAACCTAAGCTTTTATGAATAAAATAAAATTGATATATATTTAAGTTGTAAATTAATTTTTAAATATCGTTTTACTTATTCCCATAAACCGTCGCAGAGGGAGTTGCAACAAAGACACTCTCTCTCTCCTCTCTGCTTCGACCAGCGTGCTCTTGTTGCCCTCTAGAGCACGCCTTGTTTCCGCTGTCCCCGACTTCAGTGAGCAAGGCACTCCTCCACTTTTCCTACCCGCCTCTGGTTCTGCTTCCTGCCATGGATTCGGTTGTCGCTTCTCACTTCTCATTCCCTTTTATGATCACAAACTCTGCCGCGAGGAGACAAGGGCACAAGGATAGGTATCTCTGGAACAAACAGTCCGCACGGAGAACAGAGCACACTGTTGAGTCGAGATTTGTCAAAAAAAGCAGGTGGCCTTTGTCTCCGCATGTGAATTGTGACCGAAATCTCTGTTTTGCAGATATGGATGGTTACTTTCGGGGGGTTTCTGTGCGGGTTGAACGTTTCGTTGCTTATGGTTTGGTGTCCTCGGAGATTCTGATGAAAATCTCCTCTCTGCTCTGTTTCACATGCTTTTCTTTCCTGCGGTTCTTGTGATCTTTCTTCATCCTTTTGTGGCGTTCCTTTTCCCTTGCAAATTAAACTTTCTTCTTTCTTCCCCTTTGGTGGAGGGTGTACAGGGAGAAAGGTGCGATCGTTTTCGTCTCATTTGCTCTATCGTCTGATTGAGAGGCAATGGCGGAGGAGTATAAACGTGGAGAATGGAACACCTACGTTGCCGCTTTGGACGAAAAGCTAGAACTAAGGCTAGGCCTCCCTGGAGGTGAACACTGGTCGGCGGTGCAGGAGAAGAGAGAGCTTCCTATTGATCCTTCTCTCTCTCTCGGACACATCTCCAAGCTTCCTAAGAGCAACAACGTTAGTGCTTCCTCTGCAACCAAAAGAGGCTTAACGAATCCAGTTGTTTCTAAAACAGAAGGTACTCGATCAATTATGCTCTTCTATTAAAATGTTCTTCGTGTTCCTTAGAATCCGAACCATCACTTACCATGTCATTTGTTTAGCTTTTCGCCAGCACAAACAGCTTGGATTCCTCCAATCGCAGGCCAAAGGAACAGATTCATTTCAGAAAACAAGTGGAAACATAGAGCAGCAGCAGCAGAGCCACGAGGGGAAATCCAAGAATTCCACTATAGTGCAAATCAACTCTGATTCAAGGTTACAACATGATGCAACCCATCTTACACTTCTTATCCTTCAAAGGAAGTTACTATTTGTTATGTGCTTTCCTTTGTTTCACAAACAGTTTGTTTCCATTGCTATATCTTTTCTATTTCCATTGGTAGTTTTAACTTTAAGCAATATTTTTTTTGTATAGATTATAGATTCATTAAAGTTTTGGGGTCACCTCAACAAGAGTCATGCATAAGTAGTTCTATGTGGCTCAGACTACTTCATAGTGGCGTTTAACAGTCGATTAAGTTCTCTAATCTCTTGTTGAGCAGAATTATGGCAGCACCTGTTGTTGGTTGGCCTCCCATCCGCTCATTCAGAAAGAATCTTGCTGGATCTACTAAATTGTCGATTGATTTTCAAAATGGGAACTCCAAAGTTCTAAAGAAGTGCGAGAATGAGAGGAAATGCCTGTTTGTGAAAATTAACATGGATGGCATACTCATTGGAAGAAAAGTAGACTTGTTGGCATATGATAGCTACGATAAGCTCTCAATGGCTGTCGATGAGCTCTTCCGAGACCTCACGGCAGGTACAACTCTACTGTACAATCATGTTGCTCCATTTCCTTTGTTAAATAAGCTCATGCTAACCCAAGGAAGCTGCGTTTCTTTGTTTATGTAGCTCCAATGCATCCGCTTGATGCTACTACGCAGAAGATTACTGCAGAAAAGCTTGTGATTACCGGCTTATTAGATGGCAGTGGGGAATACACTCTGGTTTACGAAGATGATGAAGGGGACAAGATGTTGGTTGGTGATGTTCCATGGGAGTAAGTCTTTTATCACCGTAGAGCTATGGTTGTGTGTTTATGTTTAACAATCCAGAGTCGTTTGAATGAAGTTCTATTGACCCCCCTTTACTATTTGTAGAATGTTTGTTTCCTCGGCGAAGAGACTGCGAGTTTTGAAGAGCTGTGATCTCTCTGCATCATCAGTAAATGTTCTTGTTTCAGGAACAGTGAGGAAGGAAAGAGCAAATGTGCCTTGAGTTGGACAAGGATTCTGTAAACTGCATGTCGTCATCTGTTGTTGTCTAAGCTGCAAGGGATGAGTTCTTGCCTATTTACTTTAGCTGGGCTTGCTGTGGAAAGATCTTCGGAGACACGTATCTATCGTGTAAATCCAATATATAATAGGACATGATTAATGAGGTTGAATAACGTTGAATCTTGGATGATCGATTTGATCTCATGAAAAATTTTCATTGGCCGTCAGGATAAATTATGAAGCGCTCATGGCAGGCGGTCTAGAAACTCAGTGTCTCAAGATTCACGCCATATTTGGAGAAAAAATTATTATAAAATATATCATAGTTAAGGATCGAACCATAAATATTTAGGATGACGACTAACTATCTTTCTATGCATTATAACTCCAGGAGCTTTATTCTTTGGTTGCAACAAACCTTTATTATTGCACTTATTATTTTTTTAGACTTCAAAATGTACTAGGAAATAATAACCCAAATTGTGTGAGTCTTCTGTCTCTAGGTTGTTGTTGGGAGGATATAAACTAATATAATATCATCGAGGTTAGTGTTCGATATTCTCTTCGTAAAATGATATTATTCTATTACATCTGTTAAATACGGTAACTAAAAATATAGGATCGGAAATTTCGTACATTAAATTTAGGATTTCTGGATTTGTTGGATGAGGTTTGAAGGGTAGAAGTGTAAGGTACCAAACTTTGGAGAGCTTAAATAGTGCAAGAAACATAACTTGCAGGGAGGTAAATATTAAAACTTTGGTTGAGGGACAAAGTTGTGATTAACAGAGTATCATGGACTTAATTGCAAAAGTGTAACTCCACCAAATATGTCTTCAACTCTTCAAAGGTCTTATCACAGTCTGAGTCTCATTGAAACTTAGTGGCTTGGCGCAGCGTCTTGAAGAAAGGTAACCCCCGCTCGGTGGCTTGGGAGATAAAGTGAGACAATGCCATGATCATTCCTGTGAGTCTCTGTGCTTCTCTCAAGCTTTGCGACAGTGGCATGTCGAGTATCGCCTTGACTTTGTTGCTCCGTGCTCCAAAAAGGTACTTGACCGAGTTCAATTTCAGCCCATACCTATGCAAGGTGCTATAGGTTTCTTCCACGCCCTGGACCAAATCAATCGCTCGGACGATTTTGACTAGGATGTCATCCACATAGACCTCAATGTTCCGCCCAATTTGCGCTCGAAAGACTTTGTTCATCATGCGCTGGTAAGTAGCACCTGCATTTTTGAGCCCGAACGACATGACCAAATAGCAATACATACCATTCACGGTGATGAAATTGGCTTTCTCCTGGTCGACGACTACCAGGGGTACTTGGTGATAGCCTTGATACACAACCAACGTGGAGATGAGCTCGCTGCCGGCCGTCGAGTAAACCATCTGATTGATCTGCGACAAAGGGTAAAAGTCCTTAAGGCATGCTCGGTTAAGATCGTGGAAATCAATACAAGTGTGTCATTTGTTATCATGTTTAGCCACGAGGACCACATTGGCTAGCCAAGCTGGGAATTGCACCTCCTTGATATGTTCGACCTCTAAAAGCTTCTCGATCTCCGCCCGGATGACCTTGTTCTATGCTATACTGAAATCCCTCTTACGCTGTTTAACGGGTCGGGTGTTTGGATAGACATGCAAATGGTGCTCAGCCACTTCTGGTCGGACCCCTTGGAGATCCTTTATCGACCAAACGAACACATCTTGGTTCCATGCCAGGCAATCCACCAGCGGTTTCTTTAACTCGTCAGGCAGGCCTGCTGCTATCTTGATTTTGGTTTCAGCTCGGTTGGGGAGTAGCTGGGCCTCCTTCTTGTCTTCATGCAATTTTGTCCAAGGGGAGACTTGCACCAAATTGCAGCTGGTGGGGGTTCGCATTGCCTTTTGACTTTCCGACCGAACGTCATCCACATAGCATTGGCACACCATTCTCTGATCTCCTTTAACCTCCTCGACACTATAGCCGGGAACTATATCTTTAGGTAAAATGTTGAGACCACTGCCCGAAACTTGTTGAGTGTAGGCCTCCCTGGATAATGTTGTAGGTGGAGGGGGCGTCCACTATTAGGAAGGTGGACCACCTGGTTCATTTTAGAGGTTCTTCGTTGAGGCACACGGTCAACCGTATCTGGTCGATCGGCTGCACATGGTTCCCAGTGAATCCGAACAACAAAGTAGTTACCAACTCCAACTGCAATGGCTCAATTTGCAATTGGTCAAAGGCTCTCTTGTATAATACGTTTACCGAGCTGCCCTTGTCCACAATGGTGCGGTAGATCTGGTATTTGGCGATCACAACAGTGATGACAAGGGCATCGTCGTGGGGGGCCTCCAACCCTTGCAGATCCCGTGGCCCAAAACTGATATGAGGGCTTTGTGCTTGGGTGGCACTCATCCCCACCAAGTGAATTTCCAACCGACGTACCTGGGCTTTCCTGGCTCGGTTAGAGTCTCCTCCTGTTGGCCCACTCAAGATGACATGGACCCCTCCTCGGATGGCATTCTGTTGATTGGCTCGGTCTTCATCCGCATCCTCAGGCTCAGCCTGCCCATCTAAGGGAAATAAGTGTCGGGCGACAGGCGTACCCCTCTTGGATTCTTCCACTGTCGGGATAGCCGCGGGTCCTCCCCTGCTATGGCCACCTCTCAGAGAGACCAAACGCCCTCGGCCCCTAGCGGTCAGGGCTCGACCCCTCCCTGCCTATCGACAGTCCTCGGTGCTAGTGTTGCTTTAGTGGAAAGCGCAATAGGGCCTCCACCGAACCGACACACATCCCTACTCCACTTATTGTATGTGTCTTCACTCCATCCCTACTCGATCGATTGCTGCTCTAGGGCTACGAATGGGCCCGCATGGCGAGCGACAATTTTGTGGGGGACTAGGCGCTGGGGTAGCGCCTGCTTCCTTTTACCAAGCGGCTTGGGCTTCCTCCACGTTGATGTATTTGACAACTTTCCCCAAGAGACTGTCGAAATCCTTTAGGGGCTTCCTAATCAACGAACGGAAGAAAACTCCTTCCTGTAACCTTTAAGAGAAAGTGTTGATGAGGACCTCAGGGGTTGCAGTCGATACGTCCATGGCCACACCATTGAACCTCTTGATGTAAGCTCGAAGCGATCCCTTCATACCTTGTTTTAATGTAAACAAGTTGAGGCTAGTCTTATGATGCCTTCGACTACTCGCGAATTGCTGCATGAACAACCTCTTGAGCTCCACGAAACTTGACACAGACCCACTCAGGAGTAGATCAAACCAACGCAGAGCTGGTCCCGATTGGGTTGTCAGGAACGCCCTACACTTGACGTCCTCGGGATATTGATGAAGCAGGGCGGCACTTTCAAACTTAATAATATTCTCTTCGGGATCGTTGGCCCCCACATACTCCGGGACGGTGAAGAATCGGAGATGCTTGCGGACCAGATCTTTGAGAACATGTAGGGAAAATGAGCTACGTGTGGGGGGGGGGGGCGCGATGTCGGCCAGGCCCTTCCCCTTGTTGGGATGTTGCTGGTGCATTGGACTGGATGCGGACACCTCCATAGGACCTGAGTGAACTTCATCTCCTCGAGTTTGGAAGAAGGTAGGGGGAAGGGAATCGGGATGCCTTCCGGCCTGACGACATTTCCCCAACCTGCCGAGTTACCCATTACCGATGGCTCTAGGAACCGGGACGCGGGGTTGCCAGCAGGCAGGGGCGGTCAGGGGGCCTTTTGGGCCCGAGCAACCATTAAGAGCTTATACTCTTCCGGCGTGATAGTAACCGTCACTTTCTTGGGGTCTTTCATCTTCTACTCCCAATTAGGCGACGTGTCCTCCTTCTAGCGCCAAATATGATCCTGTCGGAGAGTGAGGTGGGCTCCCAACTTGATGATGAGCACGGCTTGTCGATGGAGAATTCTACAAAAATAATAAGGAATTGCGACGGACTTTTTTAATTGTCCGTCGCTAGTGGCGACGGATATATAGTATCCGTCGCCATAGTTGCGCGCCAAGTCAAACCCCTAAATATAGCGCCAGAGTTGCTTGAAAGGTATGAATATTGGATATTATTCCTTTATTATTTCTTATTTGTTATTTTTCATTTACATATTAATATTATTAGAGTTATCTTCTATTTGCTAATTTTCTTCTATTAGAGTTATCTTCTATTACATATGCTTACTTCATTTGTTATTTCTTATTGGTATCAATTCAGATTTCTTTCTTTATTGGATTGCTTTCTTATTGTTTTATCTTTTATTGATTTATTTCTTATTGCTTACTTCTATTGCTTTCTTATTGTTTTATCTTCTATTGTGCAGGTTATTCCTTTCCATCCATTATTGACTCTGATATTCATGTACGTAATGATTCTCTACTAAACTCTGATTTTTGATGTATATAGTTTTTTTTTATTTACTTTGACTTATGTTTACTTTCTTTTGATGTATACATTTGGATATTACTCTTGTTTGGATTCGATATTGGAAATGAAAGTTTAGATGCTTACTCTTATTTGAAAGTTTGGATTGTAGAAGTTTGGAAATGAAAGTTTGGATTCGATAGTGAAATATTTACTCTTGTTTGAATGTTTGGATGTTGTAATAATTATTTTTGTTTGATGTTTGTTTGGATGTTGTAAAATATACTATTATTTACTGATTTTTTGGATCAGTGGATTATTATTTTGTGTATATTATTGATGTATCTATGGGATGTTGTAAAAACAACATTTGGCTGTGAAATTTTTTACAGATTTAGCGTAGGATTTTTTTTAAAAAACCGTCGCAAATAGCGATGGAAAATTGACTTTTCCGTCGCTATCACGATAGATTAGCGACGGATTTTGACTGTATCCGTCGCTATTATGATAGATTAGCGACGGATATTGACCAAATTCATCGCTATAATGAAAGAGTTGCGACGGATATTTGACCGTCCGTCGCTAAATTCTCTCGGGACACGTCACCACATATTTAGCGGATTTTTTGCGATGGGCTTATATGTCCGTCGCTAAATTACCATTGCGACGGCTTATATGTCCGTCGCCAAATCACATTAGCGACGGGTTTTTTTTTTCCGACGTCGCTACTCCGGCACTGCGACGGGTGTTCGCCCGACGACGCTCAATCCGTTGCTATTCCGTCGCTATTAGTGTTTTGCGACGGAATAGCGACGGATTTCGTCCGTCACTATTTGCTATGTAGTGGAAGGATGGTGGTCGCGTGTAGCAGTGCTGAAAACTTTTCCGGCTGAGGGGGCGTTTGTCCTGCATAAATAACGACCGTCAGTAACCCACTGAGAGTTCCCCGGCAGGGCCCTCAGTTGGTCAAGTTAGAATCCGGTAAAGAAGAGGGAGCTAATCAAGAAACTACCGTAGCTATCAAATATTACACCTCCTGTATGTGAGGGATGGAGAGTCTTATATAGCCGTGGGAACTGACAACTTTTGCCCCCCTTTTGCCCTCCTTTTTGTCACAGGAGGGGACAGAATCAGGGGTCACTGTCAGTTAGTCGATCGACGCCGCGCTATCTGAGATTTGCAGGGGGCGCCGTGATGCGGGTTGCCCTTTTTCCCAGAGCTTGTCAGGAACCGTACTGTGCCAGCGAGATGTCCGCGAGTGATGTCAGGTTCGAGCTGACGCTACCTGACTCTGTTACTACCATTATCTCCAGTTCGAGACAGACGCCCATCGGAACCTCAAAGCACCGTCGGAGTGGGACAAAACTGTTTCAAGGAAATTGCGTTATGTAGACCTCGCAACCCTCCAAACCCGGTTTAGGAAGACCTGCTCGGGAACACCGGTTCGGGACTTCCATGTCGGGAATCCAGTACGGGAGTCTGCATTCTGCATAAAAGACAGCTCGGGCCACTCAACAACTAAGTTGTAATTTAGATAATTTCAACTTATTCTTGAACTCTCTAAAAGAGTATATATCCTCCAACACTGAAAAGACTTTAAACAATATTTTTTGAATTTCAATCTTAAACCTAACTATAGATTTTTGAACCAGTTTTGATTTGATATATTATAGATTTCATGGTTCAATATGAATCAAAAGTTATGACTTCTCAAAATTTTCATCGATACTACACCGATCTTGTTACGATCCTGTTCGATCTCGTACGATCCTACCATCCTGCTCCAATCCTCCAACGAAAATCGATTCTGCAAGATCCAGGATCTATTTATGCTTCAAGATCGTAGGATCCTACGATCCAGGATGACGATTTTACAAAACTAGCAGCCACTCAAGCAAATCATGTTCCAAATACATTATTTGAGTAAGAAACTATGTTTAAAATTTTTAATCACATCTAAAATCATCAATGATGAGAAACGATATGTTCTTTTCCAACTTTTGAACAAATCTAATTCCCCACTCTTCATTGTAGTCGATGTATGTGTGGGTCAACGCTTGTTTATTTTTATCATTCTCTTAATTCATCAATAAGTATACACATCGTCCACAATTTTATGGGTAATTCTAGATGGCTAGAATCTAGCCAGCTAGAATGACCCTTTAAAAATTAAAAAATATTAATTTAATATAAAAATAAATTAGAAAAAAATATAATTTAATATGAAAATAAAAATAAAAATATATAATTAAATTTAAACATCTTTAATGTTCATTAAAATTATAAAACAATCATAATAGATTTTTATAAGTTAAAAAATTAATTTAATATGAAAATAAATAGAAAAAGATATGATTTAATATGAAATAAATAGAAAAAAATATAATTTAATATGAAAATAAATAGGAAAGAATATAAATTAATTTTAAATATTTTTAATAATAATTTAAAAATTAAAAAAGAACTTAAGAAGGACAAATTCTAGCCGGCTAGATTCTAGCCATTTAGTACTATCCCAATTTTATATCCAAACTTTCTAGAAAATTTCCCTGAATCTTAGGCCCATTTATCGTTCTTCTTGAACCAGCTGGTTTGACGCGCAGCTCGAGGAAAAAAACACGTTGCCACTTGTCAAACATTTTCCCTCATAAATGCGTTTTGACCCTAGGAATTTTTTACTAAATGATTGGAGAAGAATCCGGCGAAGTTAACCCGAAAGATCCGCTTTCTTGGTATTTAGGATCGATTACATCACGAAACCGTAATCAAAGTTGCGGTTTTTTCCTTTTAGAGAAATCCTTCCTCTTCTTCTCACCGGATTCTACGCCACCAAAACCACTCTATTCCAAAGAGAGCGGCGGCGGCGACGGCGTTGCTGCGAGAAAAGAGGAAGCTTTCTCTGTTTTCCTTACTCTCGATCGGCATTAGGGTCCTTAGCAGAAACGTAGGAATCCGAGCATTTAGTTTTCAGCTCCGAATTTATTCAAAAATATATTGTGTTTTGTTGTGCGTTTTACCTCGGATCTGAGAGAATTCGATCAAGTGGAAGGGTGGTGGGGGAATGTAAAGTCAAGTTCTTTGTCTTCTATTGCCGTTCTTTAAACTTTGCAGATGCTTTCTTTTGATCTTTGCATTACTTTTATCTTATCTTTTTTTTGAGTTTTACCACTTGAAAGAGAGGGAGGGGTTCATTATTTGAGGTTTAGTTTTCCTCATGATTTGAATTTATTCTTGATCGTTATGATTACTTTTATCTTCTCTCTTTATAACATCAAAGTGGCTCTGCTTTTCTTTCCGCAGGATCTTGGTAGAGTGAGAGGTGGTTCCGGGTTGACGTGGATTGATTTCCGGCGGCTGGGAAATGGGCCGGGCGGCGCGGTGGTTTGGCAGCCTCTGGAGTGGGAGTAAGGAGAAGAAGGAGGCCAAGGACTTCTCCAGCTACGATGGCGGCGAGGCGAGAGCGGAAAGGAAAAGGTGGAGCTTTCGTAAGTCGTCGCTGGACTCCGGCGACGCGACGTTGGGCCAGAACTCCGCCTTGAAGTGCTTCTACGCCGAAAGCAAGAAAGAGCAGAGCAAGCACGCGATTGCAGTGCCCGCCGCATCTTCTGTGGCGGCGCGTCTCCCCGGAAACAGAGCTGCGATGGTCGGCTCCTACGAGTCGGCGGCTTTACGGATTCAAACAGCTTTCAGGGGCTTCTTGGTATTGAATTTTCTCATTGCATGATCTGATTCTCGTAAAAATTTCCGTTATTTACAAATCCTCTCTCTAAAAAAAAGATATTTAGAAATCTCATTCTCGCGCACTAATTCAAATATACGATCTTTTGTTTTCTGTTTTTGTCGCCTACTACTTGTTCTTTACTCGAAAAACAGAGTTTTTAATTGCTCTTTATCAAAGTGAATATATATCGTCTGAATCGAATTCACTGCTGCCTATTCAATCACCTGCGATTGCTCGATTCTGAAGCCTTCAATTCGCATTCATTGAAGGCAAGAAAAGCACTCAGAGCTCTCAAAGCACTGGTCAAATTGCAAGCTTTAGTCAGAGGGTATCTTGTTCGCAAGCAAGCCGCCGCCATTCTCCATGGCATGCAAGCTCTGATCCGAGCTCAGGCCACAGTCCGAGCTCAAAGATCCCGGAATTTCATCTCCGACGACAGAATTTTTCTACCGGAGATCCGCCATCGGAGATCCTTGGTACATCGTCAATCCTAATTCTGCTTAGTTAATCAGGACTTTAGCAAATGGTTGCCTTCGTTACAGGAGAGGCTCGATATCGACATTCGAAACCGGCGGCCCTCTACAGGCATTGACGTTGCCGTGTTCTCCAGAAGCCCAAAGAACGTCGAGGTCGACACGTGGAGTCCAATGCTAAGATCTTGCTGCCGGAACAGTCTCATTGTGGCAGAGGAGGACGTTGCTGACCGCCATGCCTTCACTTCGCCACTTCCATCTCACGTTCCGGCTCGTATCTCGATTCCCAGCCGCCTTCACTTGTCGGAGAACGAGTGGTGGACGACCGGCGATAGGTCCCGGCTTCCGGCCACAACGCACAGTACGCCACGGTACAGCCACGCCGCGGCTACTCCGAGGAAGTACTGCTCCAGCTCGTCGAGCTCCCCCAACTACATGGTGAACACACAGTCGTCGACGGCGAAGCTGAGGAAGCGACCGCCTCTGAGCGAGGTGAATCTCAACTCGGCCGGGACTGCCGGTGGGATACAGAAGCCGGCCGTGAAGTTTCACCAGAAAGACGAAGAAAAGGGGGAAATTTACATGCAGAGAATGTGGTAAATCTTGTTTAATTTCTTCAATGCAACGATGGACAATTCTAGGTGAAATTAAGAGGCGAGCGATAGCATTAATGTTCAGTTTGGATCTTTGCACGATTAAAGATTGGCAGGGTGTGCGATTCCTATGCTTGTGCATCAATGCTAGATTCTCAAACAAATCAAAGCAAAGCAAATCAAATCAACTTGTCAACATTGTTCACATTTGCTTGCTCCGCATTGAAACTGAATAGTTGACCGTGAGCTGGTAGCTAGCTATGGACCACGTCGTCCACTGATATAATGCCGAAGCCCACAACTGAGTTATTTCAGTTGGCGTTATGTGCTTCTGTACGAGCATCATTTGAACAAGATTTGTCGAGGGCATGATAATGAAATTGCAGGATAAGTTTGAAAAATACGGCAGCATCTCCTGCATGCAGTTTCAGTGGGATGCTGATGCATGCATGGAGCAGGTCGCCTCTCTTTCCGAGCTCCTTTCCAGTAATCATTTGGTTTTTGTTTACGTGATTGTCTGTGCCACAACGCGCTGCTCAAGGAATATTCCTGCCGACTGTTGTGGCACTGTTACTCGATGACCGTTCGCTTCCTTATCCTTCGCCCCTCAAAAACCGGAGATCGAGGATGACGGAACAAGATCCGTCACCCTCCCTCGCCCAGCGTGCTTCCCACATGCCTTGTCCCAGATTCGATCCTGTTTTTTAATCCAGGGAACCTTTCATTCAAACTAAGCTGCTGATTCAAGAAAGAAGAAAGATCATTAGATGGGATTTGAGTCCACGTGTCGATCGTTGGTGAGCAGCTGTTTATAATATTTTTCTGGGTTCGGGGAAGGAGGGGGGCAGATGGTTTAGGGTCCATCTTATCTGCATTTCAAACATCATGTCAGTAAACTATTAGGGGAACAGGAAGCAGCGATAGTTTACCTTTGTGCTTTTGAAATTGTGGTGATTCAAAATTATCATGAATCAGATGTGGTTTTAGTTCTTTGTTAGGCAATTAGCAATTAGAAATTAGTAAAATTGATGCAAAAGGTTCACTATTTAGAAAACTCTATGGTGCAAGTGTAACGGTTCTGATGATTACCAAGCATTCATAAAGCGGACTAAGCTCTGCCAGAAGCAGATCAATATCCATCCATCATCCAACAATTAGTCCAAGTGTTCGATCCTCATCCAGCATCTTTTCAATTTATCAGACGTCTTTGGATTAAATCTCAATTTTGATAAATCAATTGATGAAAGTCCTTTAATGAGAAATTGGCCTAAGAATAATGAGCTTATGTGTATTTTTTTAATTTATCCTGGTAGTTGATAAAATTTTTTTAAGAAATCGAATAGATAATTTTTAAAATTAATCGACATGAATTAAACACTCAATGCCAACCTAAAAGTACAGTATTCGATCCTCATCGTTAAAATCGTCCAAGGAGACTGCAAACACTCACATCCCTGAACTGCATATAAATATGAATTATCAGTCTCGTTCGAACGAGTCGACATACTAAGAAAATATTCCTTATCTAAATGTAAGGATTAAGTCCTAGTGAATTATCCGATAAATTTTACTTGATAGATAGTTATCTAAAAACATTGGGTTGATAAACTATCCGTTATAATTAAGCGCTTTCGATGTACTTTAATGGTTATGAAAAAAACTCCTCAGGAGATCGAACCGTAGCGTCGGCCCTAAATTAAATTTGACAGGTACAGTGAAAAAATCCTTTATATTTATATAAAAATTAATAAAATTGATGATTTAAAAATAATTTCATTAACGCTACACATAAATTAAATTTATATTTAGAAATTCAGAATTTAAGAAGATAGAAATAGAAAAACGGCTGATAAAGATGGAAGAAAATATCTACTCGATCCCATTGCTCCGGACGTGCTTTTCTTTGTTTTGGAATACTTTTATTTAAAAAATTTATAATTTAATCTTTTTTAATTTAATTTTTTTTGAAACACGGATATTATTTTGTTAGCATTTTCTTCAGGCCCCGCCATTTTCAATCTATTTTTTTTCAATGAAAATTATTTGTCGTAAAAATTGTTGCCAATTGGCTATGAATATAGTATTCATCGTCGTAAAAATTGTTGCCAATTGGCTATGAATATAGTATTCATCGTCAATTTAGGATTCGTCGCGAAATTTAAAATTTTTAGCCAAATTTAAAATTTTGTCAGGATCTCAAATTTATCGACAAATTTAGAATTTGTGGCCAAATTTAAAGATTTTTGCCAAATCTAAAAGTACACTGAAATTTAGCAACGAATGCATAATTCATTGTCAAATTGACAACGAAACCAAGATTAGTAGACAAATTTAAAGATTTTTGCCAAATTTAAAACTACCCGGGATCTCAAATTTGCCGATAAATCTATAATTCATGCCAAATTTATATGATGAATCTAGTATGCGTCACCAACAAATTCATAATTCGGTGCTAAATTGACGACAAATCCAGGATTCTTCACCAAATTTAAAACTTAGCTGATCATAAATTTAAAATATCTTGGCCAAATTTTGAACTTGGTCGGGATCTCGAATTTAGCAATGATTCATTGTCAAATTGGCGAGAAATTTAGGATTCATAACGAAATTTAAAGTTTTTCGCCAAATTTAAACTTCACTGGGATCTCAAATTTGGCTACGATCCTAGATTCGTCGTGAATTTAGTGATGAATTTAGGATTCGACGCCGAATTGACGATGAATTCAGGATTCGTCGTTGAGTTGGTGACGGATTTAGGGTTCGTTGCCAAATCTAAAACTGTGTCGAATCTCAAATTTGGCAACAAATGCATAATTCATTGCCAAATTGACGACGAATCTAGGATTCGTTGGCCAATTTTAAGATTTTTGTCAAATTTAAAACTACGTCGGGATCTCAAATTTGCCGACGAATGCTAGATTTGTCGCCAAATTTAAATTATCTTTGCCAAATTGAAAAGTTTGGTCGGGATCTCAAATTTGGCAATAAATCCAGGATTCGTCACCAAATACCCTAACTTAACAAGTTAGGGTTCGACCCCCCTCCCCCAAATCTACTCGATCGATCCCCAACTCCCTTGATCCCCTACCTCTTGCGGCGTTGGCCATGACGATGAATGAGAGCATGGAGAGGTGCAGCCCCTGGGGCTATGGTGCGACTAGTTGTCATCCTAGGCATCCGCGTTTTAATCCACAGCTATGGCGTATTTTGCAATAATTTTCCTCCAAATAAGGCACGAACCCTGGGATGTTGGGCTTCTGGATCTCCCGCCGCAGGCGCTTCATGATTTATCCTAGCGCCCAGTGAGAAATTTCCATGGGGCCGGGCCGGTCGCCTGAGGTTGGGAAAACCTCGTTATTTTTTTTTTGCCCACAGAATTATGGTGTAGCGGAAGGGTGACTAATTATCTTCCCAGGCATCCGTGGTTCGATTCTCAGCTACGGCATATTTTGCAGAAACCCACAGCAAGCACTTCCTGATTTACCCTAGCAGTCGGATGGAAACTTCCGTGGGGCCAGGTCGGTCGCCCGAGGTGGGAAAAACCTCGTTAATATTTTTTTGACCTCCGGGGCTATAGTGTCACGCCCCCAGAGGCACATGCTTCCTCGAAAATCGGGCAGCATCTCCCCTGTACGGCGGACAATATGGGACAATTATACATATATCTCACCAATATAGCTCAGCCACAAGCGGCTGGCATCACAATAATAAATATAAAACACATCCACGCAGTTTATATTGAAACAAAATAATAATGGGTGGCTCAGCCACCTTAAACATAGAAGAAAGTCACAATCTAACGAGAACTCAGAAGTCTCTGAAATAATAATAGTAAAACCAGTCCGACCACTGTTAAACAAATGAAATGCGGAAAATTAACACAATACCGAAATAGAAACCGCTAAACCAAACCGACACGGTGGGACTGAGGGACTGACAACTGGATCATCTCCTGGCTCCAAGCAATACCACTACCTGCTATCTGAAACAACAAAAAGGGAAGCAGGGGTGGTGAGTCCGGGCGGACTCTGCGGGTATATGAGTAGACAATAAACATGGCATAAATAAGATAACGGAGTAGAGACTCAAAAGGTACAGTCCATAAGAAATATCAGATTTACCTAATCATGCATAACCAATATAATACGACATGGTATAAAGTCCGAATAACGACTAAACAGGTATAGAACATCTCAACAACAATAATATCAAGATATATATGCATGTCAAACATATGCAATAATCATAGCTCATATAAGTGCATCAAACACAAACAAATGCATAAAAGAAATACGTATGCACATGATGCAATGACATGTGTCACCCCTGACGCCAGTCAAGCCGTCAACGCATCCCATCTGTGTGACCGAGTGGGTAGGGCTGTGACAACTGTACCACTCCAACAACAACAATAATAATACCACATAAGGCGTGGTTGAGTGGACAGGATGCTGGGAAGTCAACACTCCAAACCCACGGTACATCAGGGGGGGGGGGGGAGCTATCGTATATCATAACTATAATATCCCTCAAAAAAACAAACAACAGTGAGGGTGAGTCACCAACGGCTCATCCCTCTAAAACAACGGTGAGGGGGTCACTGTCTGGCATGACAGGACAAACACTCGCACTCTAACCACTACCATGACAACATGTGGTTGAGTGAATCGAGCAACAATATGACTAACGACGGCTTAACTAAATGTAAGCCAAGAGTCGTTAGTATGCAACGTGCAAGTATGGTGCATGATATACGATGCACGAACAACCGAAGCAACCACGATGCAATAAAATCCAACGAGTGCACGATGCATCAATACAATCAACCGAAAATCAAAACCAATGATTATGCACCTACACTACTAGGTAGGGTATTTCTAATGTCAAATAAACCTATCTGTGTGTAATGAACTTCTAGGTACTCGCGTACAAGCGGTACTTTATAGAACAGAAAACCAATCGAGGACTGTACAGATTCGAATTTGAGAACACTCGAAGATCAACGAAGAATAAGTCTCAACGGCGATGTTTTAAATAACGACAAAGAACAAGGTCAAGCAACCTATAAGACATAAACTAGCCATGCTTTAAGGTAAAAGAACTACTCGAGTACAAAGGAGAAATACCCACCTTATAATTGTAGAACGTAAACGAACAGAACCTCCCATGATCGACAACGTGAGTCCAAAGTCAAGGTCTTGTATCAATGATAAAGTTTAGCTATTTATACCAATTACTAAAAGTAGTTAAACTACACATAAAATAAAATTAGGATAAATCCCCTTTTGCAACATATGTTTAATTAAATCTAAACAACTCTGGGTTCCTTCTAAAACCATTTAACAAGATTAGATCATTAAGTTAAACTTCTAAACCTTAAGGAAGTTAAAAACTAAAGTTAACTCCTCCAAGAACCAACCCATCAGTTAGACTCAACCACATCGATTAAAAGGAAAAGCTCCTACAAGATTTCCATAACTCATGCATTAGCATAACCTAGCACATGATACTAACCTAACCACACACAGACCTTATTACACCTTCACACCATGGACCTCACGGCAACTTGATGTTAACTCCCAAAATCTAATTAAATTGTATGGTATCATTACCATTCCAACTAGCCCAAACCACTATCAATATAAACTTGATTAACACATCAACCTAATCACAACTGCCTAACCCACAACTGTGGTTCACAATAGTCACATCAATAGGTCAGAAATCCCAAAACAAAGTCATATAAAACACCTCCTAACCTTACGACAACACCCAAACTCCAACAACAAGATAATGCACAAACCTACAGCTAAGTATCAATTTTTCCCAACCAAAGCTTCTGCTCTAAATTGAAATACAAGAAGCATGGGAAACCATCGTTACCTTAGGGTTTCTCCTCTTCGGTGGCAATTGAAGTCGACGATGGCTTGGCCTTGGTTGATGAGAAACCGTCAATGACCGCCGATGATGAAGAAACTGCGACGTCGAGCGATGGTCGGCACAGAAGCAGGCAAAGGCGGCGTCGCTAGGGCAAAACGGAGAATCACTTGCACAAACAAAGGGCTTCGACATCGTCTTCTTGGGCGTCAGAGCAGACGAATAGGATGAAGAAGAAGAAGAATGAGGAGGAGAAGACGAAGAGGTAGGGCGTGGCGACGAGGGACAGCGTCGGAGAGAGGTGACGACGGCGGCGTTGGGCGAGAAGGAACAGCCAAAACTCGACGGCTAGGGCACAGCAGCGTCGGCGTCGGGCGTCGAGCAAAAACCGAAGGGGATCGGCACAGAGGAGAGGGGTTCGGGAAGAGAAACTGAAAGGGGAGAGGAGTTCGGGTGAGTTAGGGCACGTGCTGAGTTTTAGTAACTGATTCTGGAATTTTGCAAATAAACCCAACATATTTGTAAAATTGCAACTAGGCCCCTAACTTTAAAATAAAACCTTTTCAACCCTTTAAAAATCCGATATCTAACATATAGTTCAGCGGAAGGGCGACTAGTTGTAATCTCAGGCATTCGCGGTTCGATCCCTAGTTATGACATATTTTGCAATAAAAAAATTCCTCCAAATGGGGCGCGAACCCTGGGACGCTGGGTTTCTGAATCGTCCGTCACAAGCACTTCCTGATTTATTTTAGCGGCCGGTGAGAAACTTTCGTGGGGCTGGACTGGTCGCCCGAGATTGAAAAAATCGTGTTAATCATTTTTAAAGAGGTGCAACAGTATGCGTCTTCCCCCTTTCTTTTACCCTCCCCTGTCATTTTAACTTGGCAACGATGAAGAGGCTGGCCAGCCGCGAGGAGATTAGTCGGTTGTGAGGAGGCTGGTTGGCCATTGAGTATGGTCGTCCGCGAAGGTTGGCCTACTGCCAAGCCTGGTCGACCATTGAGCTTGACCGACTTTCTTTTGCGTAGCTTTAAATTATTTGGATTTCTCATTCTCCTCGCCGTTTCAATTTTGTGTTTGAGGGAAATGATGTCATGAAGGAGTTGTTTGTGAGGGCTCAAATCTGATCTGATCCCATTATACTTTCTTTTTTATTTCTGTTTTTGGAACTATTTGATATGTGGTATTTCCTATTTTAGGATTTGGAAGTCGATCGGGACTGTTTCTTTAAATCTGATCAGATCTAAGGATGTTTGTAGGCACGAAGACTAAGACTTTTGGGATAATTTTGGCTTAGATTTATTTTTGAGAAAGTCTTTCTTCACTTTTTTTTTGAATCGTGGTTATTGATACATTTATTTGGTTGGTGTTGTATAGATACATGAATTGTTAGTTTGTCTTTCAAGTAGTTGTTGCTTGTTGCAACATGGTTCTTATTCTTATGTCTTTCAAATTACAGTATTTTTTTCTGTTGTAATCTATTGTCAACTTGCCTGATAATGCTAAAATTCTCTGTGTTGCTCCTTCTACTAGTTGCCATATTCATTTACATAATCTTGTTAGTTAAGTGACATCTAATAAAGCCACACCTCTTTTGTTAGTTCTAGTAGTTAGTTAGTTAGTTAGCAAGTTTGCTGCCAAAATTATTACGAGGATTTATAATTTTTATACTGTATTCAAATCAATTTGAGGTTAAATGTTAAGGGCTAATTTTGCTCACTTGTAAATATATGTAATACCTAGGGTTTCAAGTAGAGCGGTAGCAGCGCCTCATCACCCAAGCAGGCTGCTGCAGAGAGCAGGGGCAATGACACACCAAGCGAAGGCAACAGTTCATTGTCCACACAAGGTGGTAGCAAGCGGTGCAGAGGTAGCGAAGCCGAGAGCAGTGATAGTGGCGCACAGAGTGGTTATAGTGGCTCAATGCATAGTAGTGTAGAGACAACGCATAGCCTAGTGCACGGGAGAATGCATCACACCTGGGTGTACAGAATACGAACACAACGTGAAACGAGGCATCAAGATGGCGGCGGACACGCAATATCTGCAACAGAACATAAAGATCACTCACTAGAATGTTAGGAGCTTCCACGTACTCTTACAACAGATAGCAATGATATGCATAGTAAAAATGAATGTCAAAATTTTGATCATTAATCGGTGGCATGTTCGACGTCCAACTGTTGATCGGATACTACTAACGACCTCTGACCACCGCCCGAACCAAGCTATACCCTGGAAGGTACCGTGAACTCGTACGTCGGGATTCGCCGCAATTGCGATTTCGCATTATTCACCGTCGATTTCGACGGGTTCATCGTTGCCGGCGATCATGACGGGTTCACCGTCCTCCTAAGGTATAGTTTGATTCAGGACGGCGATTAAAGACGACCAATAGTGACCGATCGGCAATCAAACGCCGGACGTGTCGCCAAATGTCGGTTAAAATTTTTACCGAGTCATTCATTTTCACTGTACGTATTATTTCTCTAAAATAGAAGGGTCCAACACCTCCTTCATAGTTGCTAGCTTGCTATATTGGGATTGATGAAAACCAAACTATAGGAGGAAAACATCAACAGCTCCTTTCGACTATGATTTCCAGGTATGGAGATTAAATATAACTTTTAATTCGCTAATTGTGGACGCATCTTGCTACTTGAAAGCTAGATCTTGTGGACTTGGCCATCTTCCGGATTGAAGAGCAACTCATTCACTGTCAAGTTAGTTGCAAAATTAGTGCAAAAAGCTTTTTGGTGATATTTGTCAATGGACTGCATAGTGTTGTGGTAAGGAGGCCTTTGTGGGAATCTCTCGCTGATATAGTAGAGGATAAGATAGACCCTTGGATGGTAATTTGTGAAGATGACAGCTCAAGACAGAATATGACATGTTGGTTTTGCACTACGAAATTAGTGACCTAGAGGTGACGGCGCAACAATACAACTTGGCGGACCTTCAGTCAATTGGCTATCAGTTATCATGGGCCAACGATTTAATTTCAAGCAAACATGATTGGGCATTGATCAACACTCGGTGGCTTATTGAAAACTATGAAAGCTATGTAAAATTTCTTTCGTCGGGCTGGCTTTCCGATCATTCTTACTGCATTGTCTCACTATTGTATACGAAACTGCCCAATTCACTACCTTTCACGTTCCACAACATGTGGACACCGCATGAGGGCTTTCATAAACTAGTTGAGAAATCATGAGAGGGGTTGATCAAGGACAGCTCAATTCCGCCTCAAACAGACTTAACCCGGAGCTGCGAAACCTTAACAGATTGCATTTCTAGCATATTTCAAAGAAGGCAAAGCGAACTGCGACTGAACTAGAGGTTGTCCAACATAAACTACTTGCAGGAGAGCCCGCACCAGAGCACTACAACAACTTAAGGTCACAACAATGATAGCAGAGGCGAAATGATCATTTTATCAACAAAAGGTCAAGTGTGGATACCTTAAGCAATCTAAATGATGCAGTGAATTTTTCCATGTTCTGGTCAAGAGGAATAACAAGATAAATGCACTGGTAGCATTCACCAAAATGTTCGAGGAGAAAACCACTAGCATACTTGAGGTTGCGAAGGAATTCGTAATACATTTCAAGAGCTTGTTTGGCATAAGAGGGAACTGCACACTACTAGACAACATCATTCAGCTTGATGGCCCAGTGCTTACAAAGGTCCAACAAAAAGGTCTGGTCGCTCTAATTTCTTCCAAGGACACACATTCAACCCTCTTCGACATTGGCAGCGTTCGAACTCCGAGATCAGATGAATACGACTCAAATTTCTTCAAGGCAGACTGAATCACGGTCCAATCTAATGTCTGCACAGTTGTGCAGGTATTTTTTGAAATAGGGCGGCGCCTCAAGTAGTGGAATCATACTCTCCTCGTGTTGATTCTGAAGTCAAATCACACTTCGAGGGTTATGGACAAACTGATTGCTTGATGCATGGACATATACAAGATCATCTCCAAAATCTTGGAGAGAAGGATGCGCGAGGTGATGACCAACATCATTGATCCGGCACAAGCATCTTATGTTGAGAACAATTCCATTGCGAGCTCTTGAGAAAGTACACATGGAAGAGGACTTCACCAAGATGTGAACTCAAAGTCGACCTCCAAAAGACTTTTGATTCTTTTGACCGGTTGTTTTTGCTAGATGCACTTCGACGGTTTGGATTTTTGAAGTGCTACGTCACATGGATAGAGGAAAGTATAGCCACCATCTCGTCCACCGTGGGTATTAATGGAACAATGCATGGATTCTTCAAGGGAGGGGGAGATTAAGGCAAGGTGATTTACTATCACCGATTATGTTTAGAGGTGTTCTCGAGGATGCTCAGATCTACTACTATGAAGTTGGTCTTTCATTATCATCCTATATGAGTTGGCACTGATATTAGTCACCTAGCATATATGGATGATCTCTTACTCTTCGCTACGGCTGATGAACCAAAATAGGCTTGATTGCGAATTATTTGAGGCAGTTAAGATAGGTTACAAGGTTGCATCCTATCTCAGCAAATCCAATCTATTCATGGCTAGAATTGATGACCGGATAACAAGTAGACTGTGTAGGATATTGTTTAGAGAAATAGAGGGGAGGGGGTGAATATTGATCTTTCGCTTTTAAAAATTCGGACGAAAAGAATCTAGTACATAGCGGAAATAAGAGAGGAAAAACAAACATGACTAACACGGGTTTGTTTTTATTTAGTTCGGAATCTATGGCTCCTAATTAGCTTGATTACGGATTGTTTGAGCAGTTTGGATAGGTTATAGGGTTGCATTTTAATCTCAGCAAATTGAATTTGTTCATGGTTTAATCTCAACCAGGGCACCTCCATCCTCAGATCTGATCAAATGCAAAACGATCACATTTTATCTTCTTGAATGCATCTTCAACCTCATCTAAGGCACCTCCAGTCCAATATAGCGTGCCTCCATTAGCTAAAAAATCATCTACGACGATTATCTACGGGGAGGTGCCTTCAGTCATCCAAGGCACCTCTAGTCTTAATTGAGGCGCCTCTAATCTCAAATGAGGAGCCTCTAGTTAGCTCTGAGACACCTTGAGTATAGTTCATCCGAGATTGATTTATGCATTTTAATCCTGCAAAATACATTAATCCAAAAACCAAATGTAACTTGCAAAACAGAGTAAGATGTTAACGAATATAATGAGTTAATTAGATCTTGTCTTTCTAAGATCATGATTTTGTCTTAGTCTCAACTTAGACTTCCGAGATAACCTAAGTTGGCTAACACCTATAATTCCACTAGGGCTCGTCCTCACTCGACCTCTCTTATCCACTGCTTACCTTCATATATCATTTATAGACTTACTTAACTAATCCTAATTAACCCACCAGGTTTTCTTGCCAGATGTCTCATTTGGACTTTAGTCAGTTGTCAGTAGAGCTGTCAATTTGGGTTGGGCCCGTCGGGTTGGCCCACCTCGCCAATCAATTTAAGCGAGTTGGGTTAGAATTTAAGCAACCCAAGCCCGCCGCGGGCCAACCCGCCTAGGCCCGCGACCCGCGACCCGCACGGGTCGGCCCGCGACGGGCTTGGGTTGGCCCGCGGATTGAGAATTACATATTAGTTAAGTTTTATGATAATTTATTATCTTTCTTTGTTATTATTTTGAAATAAAAAATAATATTTTTCATCACATGAGTACTCGTTTGTATCCATTTATATTTAAAAAATATATTTCTTAACATATTTGATTGATGAAATCTAAATATATAATTTTTTTAAATTTTTTAAATTTTTTAAAAATATTTTGATGGGCCGCGGGTTGGCCCGCCTAACCCACGACCCGCCTTGGATTAGGTTGGGTTGGGGATTTTCTAACCCGCCTAGATGACGGGTCGACCCGCCCCGCCCCGCCAAATGGCCGACCCGCCATGGGCCGACCCGCCCCATCACGGGTTGACCCGTTTGACAGCTCTAGTTGTCAGGTCTTACAGACCCAACTAAACTTTTTGTCGGATATCAACCAATCTAGTCTTCCTACTAGTTATCAGGTCTTCCAGACCTAACTAGACTTTAGCCTACACACTTGGTACATAGATTAGAACACATAATATTTAATTTTAACCTTCTGTCATACATCAAAACCTGAGTTTGATTATTAGTGCAAACTGCACCAACAGATATCGTGGTCTTCACTACTTGACAAAGATGTGCCAACCAAGCCGATAGCAGTCCAAGATGATAATCTATGTGGATGGTCATGCTGGTTCAATCAACCTTTAGTAAAGATTGTCCAAATTGACCAAACTCAATCAGTTGACTCGAGTTGGGTTTCGATATTTGATTAATATGTTAGTTGATCGAGTGAGATGCTAAGTAGGTCAAAGTTGATCAAACATTTTATAATCGATCAATTTATAAAGTTGGATGAGCGAAGAGTCAAGTAGATCAAGATTGACCAAATACTCGATACAATATGAAAAATCCTAGTGGATTGATTGGACATTTGGTGATCGGAAGCCCAACATAGAGTTAGCAAGTGGAAAGTCAAAATGGATCATAGGTGATTGAACACTTAACAATCAAAAGTCCAACATGGAGCTGACATGAGAGGGAAAGTTCAAATGGGTCACGGATGACTGGACACTTAGCGATTGGAAGTTTAACATAGAGTTGACATGAGACATGAAGTCCTGACAGGTCAAGATTGACTGTAATGCTAGGCAATAATAAAGTCCCAGCAAATCAAGATTGATCGGATGCAAGATAAAGAAAATCCTAATACGTTGAGATCAACAAAATACTAAGCAAGAAGAGAATTCACTTTTGATAAGGCTGAAATAAGAATATCAATTGATTGATAGGGTGTATAAATCGACTAATGGGTATTAAACCCCGAAAATAAGATTTGCTATAGTAATCTATATGAACATTAATTGCTATAGTACTCATGAGCAGTAATTGTTATAGTAATAGTCGACTGATAAGTTCAGTAAGTCAATTGTTAATGTTGCTATAGCAAACAGAGGAGAAAATTGATTGTTCAACTTGACTAATTATGATTAGTCAACTGATAGAGGGATCAGTTGACTGATATCGTTGTTAAAGGCAACAGAATGTTTAAAACTTGACTGCAAGATTCAACTATTACGCAATCAACTCAATGCTGATATGGAAGTTATTTACCCCTCCTTGTTTTTTAGCTCGGACCGATCCTAAAAGATCGAAAGGCCCAGTATAAATGCGTCAGTGGTCGTGAAAAATAAGTATGCTTTTTTATGCGCGCACATTTTCATTTATTTCTTCTCATTTTCTGAGTGTCTGAGATTGACCTGAGCTTCTAAAGAGTCCAGTTGCAGTAGACCAGGCAAACAGGATATCGCCTCTACCTCGTTGGAATCCATAGAGAGTGGAGCAGCCGCATCAGTAAGCACCGGGAAGCAAAGGGAAGGTGCAGCTTTAATTTACATATACTATTTTATTTAATATTTTAAAAATACATCATTATTAGATAGCAATCCGTTTAGAATTAGTTATGATCCCGGCCTAGTCTACGGGACTCGCCCGGCTAGCCTGGCGCCGCATCTCGAAGGGACTGAGGCCAAGGCCTGCAAAGTACAGGCGAACCGAGGGACCCATGAACCACGACGACAGAAGTTGGTCCGGGCCAACCACGGGTCCCTGAGCCCCCGACCGCCCGGCCTCGGGACGGGTTGGGCTGGTAGACGCCGAGCATCTCTTGACTCGGTCAACGGGGCCGACTACCCGACCTAGGGCTAGGTCAGACATGCCAGTCCTCAACGTCCCGTTGGTCGGACACTCAACCAGGAGAACTAAAAGAGGGTAAGACAGTTATAGCTCAGCGACCCCCCGGCTTACAGCGTACCCCCGTGTCAGTCGGCGATATTACACCTGACCCGGCCAATATCACTCAGGCCCGTCGGTCGGTAAGTGGTCCCCGGACCAATCATTCCTTATGTCACCTCCAGGACATCGTAGGTACGACCATGACCAAGGGGTCAACGCGAGCCTTACTTATTTATGGTCTATGTCGCAGATGTGTCGATGACACTGTACCACGGTACTACACAAGCACCCCGCGCCATGCTGCGGTGCCGGTCGGTGCTCTCCCATGAGCTGGCAAGCACCATACCCCTATCCCATTGACACAGACAGGGGTTGTCAGCTCCTTCGGCTATATAGCTAGCCCCTCCCTTCTTCTTTCCGCAGATATGCGCAATTGTGCTCCCTTCTGCTATTCCCTCTGCTTCACTACATTTTCTGCGGACACTGACTTAACCGTCGGAGGTCCTGACCGGAGATTTTTCCGGGCGGGTTCGCTAACGGTTATTTTCTCGCGAGTCGAAGCTAGGTCGGCGCCAGGTCAGCAGCTCGTGGCACTCGGGAAGCCATCTCGCTCTTGGACTTCCACCTCGCTTCGCGACAAGATTAAGTTAATTATATAAAATACCTAAAATTATAAATGTTCTCACTTGCATTATATTTTCTAAAAGAAAATAATTAACGAGATTTTTCCAACCAACCTCGGGCGAGCATTTAGGTAGGCCAAAAGTGGAAAAGATCAAATAGATTATGAGAAAATTTTCATAAACTCCTCACTCTCAAACTCATCTTTACATGCAATCCCCATTCAAATATTTATTTGCATGCAGTCCCTGATAGGATTGACAAGACAGTTTGGTGAGTATTATTTGAAGAAAGTTGAGTATAAAAGTTAGAAATTTGAGTATGTAAGCTTGCATCCACCACATCAAGAAATTATGTACTTAATTTTCACTCTTTTATATTCAAGTTTCACTCTTTTATACTCAATTTTCACTAATGTATACTCAATTTTCGCCCTTTTATACTCAATCAATTAGGGAGTGAATGCAAAGAAAATCTCAAATGGGGAGTGCATGCAAAGATCAAATGAAAATTAGAGAGTTTTATGTAATTTACCGATAGATTATCGGCGCGCACTAAACCAAGGCCACCTCTGTGGCTTGTTATTATACTACATATATAGCTGCCGGTATAGGGCAAAACCCACTTTCAAACTGACCCTTTCCATCCAAAGTCATCACCCTTTATTGCATATATAATTGGGTGCTAGCAACGTGGAATACGTACAATACAAATACAGAGTACAAAGAAACACAAATAGATATAAGAGGCCAATCAGCAATGCTCAAAGAAGTTTTGGCGTTGTAGTTTGTTGTACATCATGCAATGTAGTACATCGGGTTAGGGAGTTTGAAGGAGCGCGTTGAGGTTGACCACCCCAACAGATCACTCCATTGATCCCCTGAGTTCCCATGAATCCTGAATCCTTCTGCTTCCAATGCTGCTCGCCTTTCTGACTTATAGACGACTGCTTTCTTTCCATTGTCATCAGATTGCCTGTACCATTGTTTCGCCACCATAAGCTCGTGAAACTTGAGATAAAGAGAAAAATTAAATGCTCTATTTTAAAAAAAAATATTAAATTTTTTTAAAATATATTTTACCTTAAAATAAGCTGTTCCCATGAATGGTAGCCAACAGAAAGCAGATTCTTCTCGGTCACGTTTCTTTGGCTCTCACCTCGACCGGTCAGTAGAATTATCTGATATCCAAGCTCAAGAAGCTTTCCATATAACTTTAGACTTGCCGGTAAAGCCGGAGCCGTACCCAGTTCCACCCATTCATCAAATGAAGTCTCATTGAAAGTTTCAGATCTATGAAATGATAAAAAAAATATACATACATAGATATCCAAATCAAAATGCAACGGAGACTTTTACAACTACAAAGAAGCCAAACACGTTTGACAAAGATATGAATCATAGGCGTTACAGGTCATATCGAGGTAGATCTACCATAGGACTGGAGGGATCCTTCCAAAATTTTTAATAATATTATTTTTATATAGAATTTTTTTTATATTCTTAGTGTGTATATATATATATTATTTTATCCTTTTAAAAATGAATATGTATAATTGATCCAATGATAAGTAGTAATTTTTGTTTAACACAAATTTCAAGTTGGAATTTTTTGGACGACTAAATTTAAATTATTTTCTTTTTATCTATGTGGTTCCCTCAATTTAAAATCTTAGATACGCCCTGGTTGAGGGGAGTTTTGTATATGTATAATTCCGCTCATTACATAACATTTATGTCCAATGAGGCTTAAGCTTGCCACTGATGCTTCTGCTAAAGTATATGAAGTGATATTTCTGTATATCAAAAGTTTAGTTAAATTGACATGAAATATATATATGGAGTTGTCTGTCTCATATAATAATGCAAGACATGCATTATATAACTACAAGATCCAAATTGACTCTCAAAACTAGCTAACTCTTTCGAGATCATAGATAGCAATTTTTTATATATTTTTTATTAATCTAGCTATTTAATTTTTCAAACCTATTAATCTCAAAAGTAACTAACACAACCTTACAAAATTTTTCCACTAGCCATCAGGATAAATTCGGGAAACACAAATCGGTCTTGGTGGCCTAACATCACGAGCAGTTCATTTGAAGTGCTTTCAATAAATTTCGAATCCTTATTACATAAGAATATGTCCTACATTTTATTATCATATACTATATCCTGGGGGCGATAGATAGCAATTTATTAGAGCAAAAGATGATTACGCTCATCTTCGATGCTCCTCCACTGTCTGACCCACAGTGCATAAAGTGAGATAAATCACGGAGGCCTTCGGCCTATCGATCGAGTGACCAACGATAGATAGCAATTTATGAACTAACTAGCTATCTAGCCCACAAATGGTATGGAGTACCGGAATATAAATTGCATTAATATTAGTTTCGAATATATAGTCAAATTTATGAACCAACTGCCTGCAACCCACGAATCGGGTAAGAATCATACGGAGTATATTAGGGCAATCACAATGAGGGATATTTGGAGGATATATTTCTTCAAATATCCCCTCACCTCAAATATCCTCCATTGGAAGGGGATATTTACAAGAGATTTGAAATCATCGAGCATAAACTTAGGGGGCGTTTGGTAAGCGGGTTTAGAAGGTGGGAATAGGAATGAAATATATTTCATTCCCATTGATGATGCTTGGTATACGGAAATCGGAATCAAAATAAGGATATGATACCCTTGATTTCATAACCCACCCCCACTAGATTATCATCAAACCCATAAATCCCTCAATCAAACTCATTATCATTCCCATTGCCAAATTTATACCAAACGCCCTCTTATATGTCTAGTGATTTTTCTCTCTCTTTGTTTTTGTAATAATTTTTTTAAAAAAAACAAAAAAGAGTGAACTGATGTAGGCGTGTGGGTGAGACTTCAGGGAGGATATTTTAAATAAAATATTATTATTAAATTAATTATATTTAATAATTATTAAAATATATAAATAAATATTAAATATAAGGATATATTTTATTTATGAGATATTTAATTGTGTAATTTGAGATATTTAAGAGTGAGATATTTGATATGTGGGCCCATCAATATTTAGTTTGTGGGTGGTTATGAGATTTGGAATATTTAAGGATTGAGATATTGATTGATAATGTGAATGCGGTACTACAAATATTTGAGAGAAATATTTGATATTATCATGGATATTCTTAGTTTTGGATAGTCAAATTTCGTCAAACAATGGACATCCACCATATACACATAAGAAAATGGAACATCTAGAGGATAAGATGAACATCGACGGCCATATTCAACAAAGTGAATCATTTGAGTAGAAGAACATTGCAAGCATTTTGATGGATTGTTGGCTCAGAGGCAAGCGGCAACCCTATAATCTCCATTATAAAGATCTTGGCCAAAGTCAATTTAGTTTCATACCTATATATCTACTTATCTCAACAGAGGAAATATAATAGTTCCTATTCAATAATTAAGGAGAATCATTTGAGTAGAATATAATGCATGGGAAAAAGGATTACCCGTATCCATGGACCGCATAATACGGAAGATTGGAAAGAAGCGTCTCATCGATGTCAAAGATCCATATGTCTTTCCCATCGCCCTCGAGCGTAACAGTAGCGGCGAAGTACAGCGAGTCTCCGGCGACACCCTCAGAATCCGACAAGTACCAATCCCCGCTGAAGTACTTCTTCAGGTACGGAATGCACGTCGCTGGGATCGACCGCCAAGGCCCTGCGTTGTTAGTTTCCACAGAGAGCCTCCAGCTGTCACACGAGTAGTCATCGGCGGCTACTCCTCCAACGCCTGCGGAACGGCTGAGGGTGAAGCCTCGGGGGACCATCCGGATGAGGGAGTGCTGGAAGACGTCGGCAGAGGCGAAGACGAAGAGGTAGATGAGGAGGAGAGCAAGGGATGGGAAGGTCGGCATTGTATCGGAGGCTTCAATCAATGGCAGAGCGATTTCACGTCTTTCTCTAGCTTATAAAGGCTAAAAAAGAGACCAAGATGTATAGTGAATGGTCTGAGTAAATCCTACATCTATTTAACTAATAATTAAGGTTCACTGTTTTTACGTTAAATAATTTATTAATTAACAAAATAGAAACAAAATAATTGTTGGCTTGATTTGCAATGGTTTTGTCGGTTGTTTGATGTCCCGCCATTCAATATAATTATCCCTTTCCATGTTCGGCATGGCAAACCAACCACATTTAATGAGGGTTTCGACAAACCTTTGCAAATCCCTCTCATCAATCGCTGGCACAGGCATCTTCTCCGTTAGGTTGTGGTTGTGCAAGTGTATCAGTAGCATAGGAGTGACTAGTCGCTTAATCTTAGTCATACGATTGAGGGAGCGAAAGCAATCAGGCTGGACCATATGTGGTCCAATTACTTCTATTAATGGATCGTATTTTTTTTATTGAAAAAAAATATATCTCCACAATATGATGGAAGCACCTGTTTGTCAATCAGTTACCTTTTGATAGGGAGTGTTACCTTATGAAATCATCAACAAGATCAATGGTGACATTTAGTTTCCAATATGAAACCCATTCAACATAACTCACCATTTGTTTCAACTTGCTTGTCATCCTTTGCCTGAGTTAACAATAAGAAAATTTTGGTAAAAGCAAGAAGTATGAAAAGTAGCAGGCATGCAAGGAATCTAATAAAATATATACCAACAAGACAAGAAAAGGAATAAGATCGGAATAAATTAATATACCAAGGCATTTAACAAGACAAACTGGTAGCAGAACAATAGTAATAACTTATAGGAAAGGGCATGAGGAGCAATGAAATAGATTAGTAGAACCAGAAATGCTGATTCTTCCTCTTCAGAACCCTTGGAACTTCCACGTAAACTCTTCTTTTTATCAGAAACATGTCATAACTTGAGCTTGTGATCAAGGAACAATTGCCCAATCTGCTCCAGCTATGGATAATCATGCCAAGTATCTCTATGACACTATAATTCCTTTAATCAAAAACCACTTTTCAAAAGCCTAATAGTATTCGTTTCAATCATACGCTAAGCAACAAGTAACATGCCATAAACAGAGTTTAAGTTAACACGACAAAATCTAGCAAAGATGCATGTAACAACTGAGCAATTCAGATCATCTTAAAGGATGGTGTAAGAGGAAAACCTTGCTTGCTTATAATTGGCTTGTCTTACAACAGAGTTTGCTTGTTAGCGAGTTGGTTAAGAATACATTGTCATCATCTACCCTAAACTCCTTTGATAGCCTCAACTATTTCTAGAGCATTATCTTGATACTTGGTCACAAAATGCATCAAGAACTTCTTGTATGAAACCAGGAAATGATTCCCATGAAGCAAGGCTTGATCAATCCCTTGTGCATGACAATGTCCAGGACGACATACCTGGGCATCAACCTGTTCTCCAGGCCCATCTACAGAACATTTGGATTCCTCACTGTGTGCTCCGATATCCATGCCAGCTTCAAATTTAAGAACCAGGACAAGAAAAGATTCAAATTTTCTCACCAATCAAATTCATCGAAGTCCAATGTTTTTCCCTAAAACCTGTATAATTAAGTTCAAAGAAAAATATAAGCAAAAGTACTCACCTTGTAAGGTGATCTTGGCACCTTCCTCGGTGCCCTAGGGTGCAAATGCGAGAACCCTAAAAACCCATCCTCAAACTGCGCCGCAAGGGATCGCTGGGGCACGTCAACCTTGTACCGAAACATATTGCTACTGGGAATCGAAAAAGCCAACGAAGACAAAGATGAAGAGGATGTCGAGGTAGATGAGGAAACCCTCCCAGCCACCACTGGCGAGAGGACACACCCTCAGAGAGAGAAGCGTAGGCTCCAGATCCGTCCCCCCTTCCGGCATCAGACGAGGCGGCGGAAGGCGGGGATGAGACACCGACGAGGCCAGAGGGCGAAGTTGGATCCGGCGCGGTCTTGGATGAATTGATCGCTGTAGTGCGGGCGGAGGAGCGCGGAGACGTCTCGAAGAGGTAGGAGGAACTGCGGGGGTTGGACAAAGGGTGAGCGAGGGTGCTCCATGGCAAAAAGCGGCAGCAAGGGAGATGAAGTGACGACCGTGAAGGAACGCAGGACGCAGGAACGAGCCTCGTAGTGGCTAGAGTTTTAGGGCATCCGCATTGGTTTAACGCCGTTATAATACCTATCACCTCATCAATAAACATGGGACTCACATGCCACATACACATTAACATTAACATCTTCATTCTCTCACAACCGTTTAACATTCAACCCCCATTATTTATGGGACCCACATGTCACATACACATTATCTCACATATACATTTTCTCACATACATATTCTTTCACATATTTATTCTCTTATCTACATATTTTTTATTTTCAATTTTATTTGCTAATTTAAATTATTATTATTTTAAATAAATAATAATAATATTTTTAAATATTTTTATCATTATTTAAAATTTAAATTATTATTAAAATTTTGAAATAATAGAGAACAATATTAAAAAAATACACTTACATATAATTAAAAGATAACATATAAATTAACATAAAGTGAAATAATAAAATACAAATTCAGGGGTTGTTATATTGTGACCAAATATGTTCAACTAAGTCTGCACGAAGTTGGTGATGCACATGACTGTCACGTAGTTGAGAATTTATCCGGAGATAATCATGAAATCCTCGGTTTGAGCCTTGGACAGGTTGTGCTAGTTCGTCACCTTCATCGTTGTACCAATTTGTCACGTGATCCCCCTCATCTTCTACAATCATGTTGTGCAAAATAATACACGCTAACATAATATGTTTTAACTTTTTTCTATACCAATAACGAGCTGGACCTCTGACAATTGCCCATCGAGCTTGAAGCACCCCAAATTCTCGTTCAACATCTTTCCTTGCAGCCTCTTGTCTTTCCTTAAACAATCTCCTCTTGGGATCTTCTGGACAAGGAAAAGTCTTCACGAAAGTAGCTCATTCCGGATATATTCCATTAGTTAGATAATACCCCTTCTTATATTGAGTGCCGTTGACCGTGAAATTAATCTCCGGGGTATTTTCTTGCAAGACGTTATTGAATATGGGAGATTCATATAACACATTAAGATCATTACGTGAACCTGCGACACCAAAGAATGCATGTCATATCCACAAATCTTGAGACGCGACCGCTTTAAGCACGATTGTTGGTGATCCATGCCCTCTTGTAAATTGGTCTTTCCAAGCAACTGGACAATTTTTCCATTCCCAATGCATGCAATCAAGGCTGCCTAACATTCCGGGGAAGCCGTGTCTCTCATCATGCAATTGAAGAAGATGTTGAACATCATCAGCATTTGGTCTTCTCAAATATTGATCTCTAAATAGTTCAACCACATAAACGCAAAACTTGAAAAGACACTGAATGGCGGTTGATTCACCCATACGTAGATACTCGTCAAGATGGTCGGCTGGGACTCCATAAGCTAATTGGCGAATCGCAGCTGTGCATTTTTGTAGTGGTGTCAAGCCTTGTCTACTCGCAGCATCATCCCTTTGCTGAAAAAATGATGAACGACTCTCAAGTGCATTCACTATACGACAAAATAAATCTCTTCGCATGCGAAAACGTCTTCGAAATATTTGATCTGGATACACTGGATTTGTAGAGAAATAATCATTGAAGAGTCTCACATGCCCGGCTTCACGATTTCTTTGAATAAACCTTCATCTTCGCCGCATCTCGTTATTACTTTGATGTGCTTCAACTATTTCTCGGATTTGTTGAAGTATCAATGACATTAGCTCATTCCCTGGATCATAACCTTCATCAACATCTTCAACATAGACTTCATTTTCACTTGACGAGTCGGGCGTGGAGCTACTTGAAGATTGAGACATAATTGGAGGAAGAATGAAGAATGAAGAATGAAGAGGAAACGAATTATTCAGCTACTTGGAGAATGAAAAATTGTAGAGCACAAGGTGTCTATTTATTTGTTCTTGTCAACGGCTATATTCTAACAGCCATATTACAACGGTCATATTCCAACTGTCATATTACAACAACTATATTACAACGGCTATATTCCAACTGTCATATTACAACAGCTATATTCCAACTGCCATATTATAACAGCTATGTTCCAATGGCTAGTTTGCAACGGTTATATTAATTGACCAGAAATTATAAATGAAGTTTAGAAAGTAAAATAATAGGAAATTACATTAATTTAAAAGGATAATGTTCGAAAATTACATTAATTGAAAAGTATAATAATTAAATAACAATAAATAAAAATTACAGATTCCATCTCTTTTTAATCTCTTGACATAAATATTGATGAATGATAAATTGATCTTGTGTCATTTGTGAGGTGTCTTTCGAAAGGATTGCATATTCCTTCAATTGAACTTTAGCTAAGGCAGCCTTTGCTTTCATTTCAGCAGCTTTTGCTTTCATCTCTTCAACTTCGAGTTGTTTTTGTTTCATTCCAACTTCAGTCTTTTTGATGCTTGTATACTCTGAAAATTTTGCAAACATATTACCCAAATTTGTTGTCATACCTTCAATGTCCGATTTCATTTTGCTTTTTCCTTTTCTTTTTGCTGCCTTCTGACCCATTGGACGAGCTTCTTCTTCATTTAGGTCTACATGTAGACTAGCATCTTGGCTAGATGACGTGTTGCTTGCTCCTGACTCTGAAGTTCTTGCCTTCTTTGTGCTAACAATGTGATCAACAGACTGTGGAGTAAACATTGGACGATCTTTTACTATCCTCCACACATGCTCAAGATTAAATGCAACGCCATTATTTTCTTCACGATATTTTTCGTACGCAAACCGCAATATATCCTCATCACTGTGGCCGCTACGATATGCACTATAAATGCTATTGTAATTTACGTTGAAGTGATATACCTTTTTTGTATGCTATTATGCCAGTGCGATCGTATTATACTTGCATTTCTGTTGGGTGTACCTTGAGGACGATTCTCGTTGTAGTAGCTAGCAACACGACCCCAGAAAGCATCCATCTTCTGATCATTGCCGATGATTGGATCATCGCTGATAGTGACAAATGATCTGGCCAAAATTTCGTCTTCAGACTTACTCCATGCTGATCGTTTTCTTCTGCTCGCAGCGCCAGCATCCGCCTTCTCTAAATGAACAACTTCGATTGGAGATTCACGGTCGGATACTTGAGTCTCTGGAACAAAAGTTGGAGTAAATGGATCACTTTCCGTCGGAGATGTAAAAGGCATGCCGGTTGTAGGTGGATTGGATGGATAATTTTGTGGATATGGATTATATGGATAATTAGGTGGATATGAACCATATGGATTATTTGGTGGGTATGGATTATGTGGGTAATTTGGTGGATATGAAAAATATGGATAATTTGGTGGAGTTTGAGAATTTTGGGAGGAAGTATTTTCTAAAAAATTTCTAAAAAAACCACGATTATTTTCATCCATTTCGGAAGAAAATACTAGAGATGAGATTTTTAAAAGAAGGGAGGAAGGTCTTTGAAGATTGGAATGAGATTGATTGGAAGGGATGTGTTTGAAGATTGAAATGAGAGTTGATGAGTATTTATAGATGAAAATTTATTTTTTTAATTAAAATAGCCGTTTGTTTGTGACCGTTTGTTTGTGACCGTTTGGGTGAACGTTCGGGTGACCGTTATGTCCCTAAAACCAATCTGATCGGCATCCTGATCGGTCTGGTGACCGATCAGGCTCCTGCCTGATCGGTCACCAGACCGATCAGGCAGGAGCCTGATCGGTCAGGATCCTGCCTGATCGGTCTGGTGACCGATCAGGATGCCATGTCATACGCGATTAACGCGTTCAAACATCTGAACGCGTTCATCCACGTCAGCGCTTAACGCGCTACCCACAATGGTTGTAACGAGCCGTTGTAGATGCTCTTAGGCAATTCGCTCGTCCAGCGCATCGTTAATCCGTCCAGGAGGTAAATTAACGATTACTAATTCAAATGTTTAGCTAGTGCATATTGATTTATCTGATTTTAATCTTAAATTTTATGACCATGATATTCACGTATTAATCATGATTTACCCTCACGGGCTGGGTGAGTCGGTAAGACGCCTGTTGTTTGAAATAAAGGTCATGAGATCGAGAATTGTCAGTTGCGTACGGGTTAAAATCTTAATATGATGGCTTCTTGGCTCCCAGACGCCTTCTCTATCCTCAGTAAATCCGTGATTTATCTCTCTTTAGAAACCTCGTGAGACAAAGACCGGGGGCCGCTGAGGTAGCGGATCCACTTTTTTTGAAACATATTAATCATGATTTTAATCAAGTTAAAACTTATTACTTCATTAACCCTGGTTCAAACTGTACTAACCATCAAACTAAGATTTTAATCCGGTTAAAACTTATTACTTCATTAACCCCGGTTCAAACTTATTACTTCATTGTCTATTGTCGGAAGGAAAGGATATTTACAAATTTTTAGGAGGCGTTGGGTATATTTATTTTTCATTTTCATTTTCAATAGAAAATATAATTTTTTAAAAAATATATTTAGTTTATATTTTCTAACCTTATTTTTTCAAAAAAAGATATAGCATTTTCTGAAAAATTAAAGAATAAAATAAAATTATCTTTTAGAAAATGAGAAAATATAATTTTCTAAAAAAATAAAAATTAAAAATGAAACAAACTAAACGCCCCTTTATTTTGTTATCGTCTTCATCATATAAATATTACTATATATCAATTTAAAAATCGAAATGAAATCCATATATTTTTAATATATAAAATTTAAAATAATATTTCTCAATTTTATAATAGAAATTAATTATCATATATTATTTCAAAATTAATAATTTCTACATTAATAAGTCTATTAATAAAATTTTAATAATATATAAATATCAAAGTAAGTTATTGTTTAAATTGAACACTTTATTTCAGGATTTTTTTTCTCCGTAATTTTTACCATTCCCCGTATTGTAATTAGATGCGTTCATAACCATTGAAAACCAATATCTCAGTAGTATAAATTTGGAATAAAATACCTTATCATGCGTCATAATTACAAATAGAAAGATAAATATTTGAAAGAGTAATAATACGTAGTAAGAATTTAGAGTATGAAACTCAACGAGAATGACGTGACATTTTATCGTCTAGATATCGACGGCGACCTCTAGCCACCGTCCTAAATCAAACTATACTTTAAGGGACATAGTGAATCCATCAGGGGTCATTATAATTAAAATGTCACATCATTTTCATTAGATTTCAAGTTTTAAATTCCTACAGCGTATCATTTTTCTATTTAAAAATTTGCATAGGTGTACTATCGTAACATTGCCTAGGGCAAAGTTTAAAGCGCCGCAGGCCACAGCCAATTTGGCCACAGGCAAAGTTGATTAGGTTTTATTTCCCCGGTGAATCTCTTTTACCCCCTCGCCGCCCCCCCCCCCCCCCCCCCCCCGCGACAAATTCAATGGGAGATCTTTGACATTGAGTTTGCTTACCATCTTGGTAAAACATTATCTGGATAATAGCCTAGTAAAGATATCAACGATTTAATCTTCTGTAAAAATATAAGAGACGGATAACTATTTAGCTGTCACGCGTTCTTGAATAAAATGAAAATCGATTTCAATATATTTTGTACGAGCATGAAATACTGGATTTGCTGTAAGGCATGTTGCTCCAATATTGTCACACCAAATCTTTGGTACAATATTTGATGCAAGATGAAGTTCAAAAAGAAGGGATTGAAGCCAAATAATTTCTGACGTTACATTGGCTACAACTTTATATTCAATCTCAGTGCTTGAACGAGATACTGTAGGTTGCTTTTTCGAATTCCAAGAGATAAGATTTTGTCTAAGAAATATTGCATATCCGATAGTAGAACGTCTATCTTCGGGAGAACTCGCCTAATCCAAGTTGCTATAGGAATGTAAATCTCGAGATGAGTGACGATATAAAAGAAGACAATGTAGAATAGTATTTTTAAGATAGCGAAGTATTCTTTTCATACCTTTCCAATTTTGATCAGTGGTTGCATGCATGAATTGACAAGCACGATTTACTGCAAACGTAATATCAAGGCATGTGATAGTAACATATTGTAAAGTTCTAACAATGGTTCGATAAACTTGGGGATCAGACATCACCGAAGAGGAAGAAGTTATAAAGACGTTATCTGTAGCAATGGGTGTAGATACAGATCGTGCTCCATCCATTTTAACCCTTTGAAGAAACGCAGAAATATATTTGTTCTGAGAGAGGATATAACCTTCATCATGTGGAATAAGTTCAATACTAAGAAAAAAATGAGCATTTCCTAAATCATGAATAGGAAATTCTTGATTGAGAAAACTTAATAGATTTGTGATGCCCTTTTGATAATTGTCACTTAATAGAATGTCATCAACATAAATAAAAAAATATCATAGATTCATCATTATGTTTGTAGAATAGAAAGGAGTCAGTCTCTTTGATCTAGAAAATCCTTGAGTTTGTAACCATTTGGATAATCGATGAAATCATGCACGAGAAGCTTGCCGAAGACCATAAATGGATTTCTTAAAGTGACAAACATGAGATAGAAATTATGGATAAACAAACCCAGATGGTTGTTCCATAAATACCGTTTCCTCAAGATTATCATGAAAAAATACATTAGAAACGTCTAATTGTCGGATAGACCAATTAGAGCTAACAACTATTGATAATAATAATCTAACAGATGTAATTTTGATGATTGAACTAAAGATGTCATTGAAGTCAATATCTGGTTGTTGACTAAACCCTTTAGCAATAAGTCGAGATTTATACTGTTCAAGAGAACCATCAACTCAATGCTTAAGACAAAATATCCATTTAGAGCCCGCAACATTCATGGAGGGAGTGCGCGAAACTATGCTTCATGTTCCATTGCGAATAAGTCCATCAAATTATGTAGCTATCACATTACACCAATTTGGATCCTTGTTTGCTTCTGTAAAACAAGTTGGTTCAATAGATTTTGAGGAGACCACTAGAGCTCGAAGAAGAGGATGTCAAGTAGCCATTGGTGGGCATCATGCATATATGTCACTTAAGGGAAACATGCGACGAGGAGTATCATCACTTGTTGATGGTGATGAACAAGTAGGCAGACAAGGTGATTCTGATAAAGGACTTGTATTATTCGATGATTCAGAGTTAGGGAATATATTGTTTGCAGCTAGAGATGCTTCCAAGATTGGACACGAAATAGATTCTAAAATATTATCACTTCTGAAATTATTAGTGCGTCCAACTCTTAATGGAGTAGTCACTTGGAGCGATTCTGATAACCCAGAGGAGTTTGCAGAGGGTTCCAGAGCAGAGCCTAGGATGTCATCACCTGCTGTATCTTTAGTGTATATGATTGGATGAGAAATCAATGAGAATTTAGATGTGATATTAGGTGGCATTAAGAAGCTTCCATTGTTCCTTGAAGATGCAGTTCCTATTAAGGCTATAAAAGGAAATAGAGACTCATCAAAAATAACATATCGAGATATATATATACGCCCTATTGGAATATGTAGACAATGGTAGTCATGGTACAAATTACTATAACAAAGAAAAACACATTGTTCAGAATGAGGATTTAGTTTATGTTTAGAGTAAGGTCGTAGTCATGGATAACATGCGCAACCAAAGATACACAAGAAAGTGTAGCTAAGAGTTTGATTGTAGAGTTTTTCCACGGGATATTTATGTTGAAGTAATGGAGTAGGTAGACGATTAATAAGATAAACTGTAGTTTGAACCGCATCATCCTAAAATTTAAGTGGAACTGATGCATGATTGAGAAAAGCTAATGCAGTTTCAATTATATGACAATATTTCCTTTCTGCGAAGTCATTTAGTTCAAGAGTGTGAGGACATGAGATTCGATGAAGGATGCCAGAAGTGTTTAGATGATGATGAAGTACTTGATATTCTCCACCCCAATCAGAGTGGAGAGAAAGGATTTTACGATCAAAGTAACATTTCACGTGCCTTTAAAATTGACAAAAAAATATCAAAAAGATCATATTTTCATTTCATGAGAAAAAAACCCAGGTAAACCTACTCAAATCATCAATAAAAATCACATAATAAAGAAAACCTTGATTTGACAAAACAAGAGCAGGACCCTAAACATTAGAGTGAATTATTTTTAAAAGAAAATTAGACATATGAGAAGAAGAAACAAAAGGTAATTTATGACTTTTCGCTTTCAGACATGCATCACAAGAATGAGATGAGGATGATAAAAGGGTTGGTAAGTTAAACTGATTAATGACTTCTTAAACGAGATTGAGAGATGGATGACTAAGACGTGCATGCCAAGAGGCTTTATTTTTGCGTTCTCCAATAAGCGCTTTGGTGGATGTAGGTTATAGGTGATAATGACCATCTTTAATTTCTTCTCTGAGCAGGGTGGTTTTGGTTATGGGATCCTTCACAAGACAATAATGAGGATGAAATTCAAAAAAACACATTATTATCAAGAGTAAATTGACGTACCGAAAGTAAATTTTAGTGATAGAGGGAACATGGAGTGTATTGTGCGTGCGAAAGAGACGACCAAATGAATGAAGAAATGTGTTTCCAAGGTGAGCAATTTGCAAACCTAAATCGTTGCCTACTTGTACCGTGTTAGGACCATGATAGGAGGCTTCTAAAGAATATCATAATTCGGTGTAACATGATGAGTCGCGCCAGAGTCTGGATGTCATCCTGACATTGAAGAATCTGTCATTGGTATATAAAGATTGCTTGCAAGAGAGAATGCTCCTGGATGATATAATGGAGTTTGATCCTGTTGCGAAGTGGGGTGGCAGCCCAACGGGCCTGACGGGCCTCCCAGGAGCCACAAGCCGATGAGGTGGTCAATTGTCGGACGCGCCTCGCCCCGCTCCTGCAAAACAGAGACCGTTAGCCGCTGGGGGAATCCCCGGTCAGGCACTCCGATGGTCAAGTCAGTCCCGAGTATAGATGAGCGAAAACTGAATGGAAAATGAGGCAAGGGAGGCGAGAACTCGCGCGCGCGTACCTGCGGTAGAGGGAGTGCCGAGCTTTTATAACCGGGGGGAGCTGACAACCCTTGTCCGCACGGATGGGACCGGGGTATGATGACTGTCAGCCCGCATGGAGCACGGAGGAGGGGCGCAACATGGCGCGAGGTGCTCCGGCAGTACGTGAGTATTGAGTACGCAGTACGAGAGTACCGGATGTGCGAGACGAACGCGTGGAAATGTCAGAGGCAGGTGAAGCATGAGGAACCCCGTGGACAGGGTCGTACCCAGGAAGTAAGGATGTGAGGGGGTATGTGGGCTGGATAGCCCGTACCCCGAGCGCCGACTAGCAGGTCCGCGTGCCGGGGACCGAGTCGGGTAAGGACCAAGGGGCGTGGGTCGCCACGCGCCCGACTGGCGGGGAGAGCGAAGGGAGCGCAGGGTACGCCCTAGGTCGGGGGTTATCACGAGACTTGACATTGCCGAGGGTGATGCCCTTTACTTTGAGTCGGGGTGAACTTGTGTGAGTGACTTCACCTTTGACAGGGTATGCTGGCTAAGAGGTGACCCAGCTGCCTTCGCAAATGACCTGATGGGCCTGCCCCCCCCCCCCCCCCCCTTCTTCCCTATGGAAGATTCTCCGGGTGCGGGGCCCTATTTGCTGATAGGGTGGTTGACTTATCTACCAGGCCCTCATAGCGCTAGGCTGGCCGGCGGGCCCGGCCTATGCCCCTACCCGTAGGCAAGGTCGGGATCATAAGCGTCCCCCTCGAGTCTAGTCGAAGGAGGCGGCAAGTCCGACTGACTGGGCCATCTTCATTTGTCGAAAACCTGGCGCGCCGAGGGGATCCAGGTCTCATCTGAGGACCTTTCTGAGGTATAGGAACCCCGGTCGGCCGGTGAAACCACGCTGTCTTCCTTTTTCCTACTGATGGTTTCGTATCCCTAAGCGGCTGAGAACTTCTCGTCATTGGTTGCTTACAGCAGGGGAGGATTCCACGTGTCTCGTCCCTCTTCCTTCTCCGACAGCCGAGGTAGTTTCTCCGTTACCTGAGGAACGAGGTTGGGCGCAGGGCGCTCTGCTTCTTGGGCCCCACTGGGCCTACTCCTGTGGCTACTGCTGCCCGCCGCTTCTGCCGTGACCTACCATCAGGTGGCCCTGCCACCCTATATATCTGTGCACAGTCTGTTCACCTTCTACTCCGGCGTATTGTCTTCATCTTTTTGCACTCGTTTAATGGTTTTCCGAACTATGGCGGCATCGACCGCCCTTTGGCTTGGCCGAGCCCGAGAGGCATTACGGGCTCGGGCTAGCCCCTGGGCCTATTCGAGGCATGTTTAGCCGTAGTTTGCGGGGCATTACGGGCTCAGTCATCTTCCGCCTATGAACTTGGGGGGGGGGGGGGGGGGGGGGTGCGCCGAGTGGAGGTCTCACCTTCTCGACTTAGGAGCTGATTTGGGGCTGTAGCGAGGGCGCGGGTCCCCGATTGAGAAGCTCCAGAGGATTTCCATTCTGGGGGTGGATTTCAGTGGGTCGGTTTGAGGTCGTCCGGTCGGGCAACCTCTCGGACATCATAGACCATCAAGTGTCGGCCCGAGGGCCGGTCCAACGGAGGGGCTCGCGTAGAGCAAGAGGAAGGTCACCCGGTCGGGTGATCTCTCGGTCAGCATGGATCGTCATGCGTCTGACCGAGAGCCGATCCGAGGGAGGGACTTGCATAGAGCAAGAGGAAGGCCACCCGGTCGAGTGATCTCTCGGTCAGCATGGATCGTCATGCGTCTGACCGAGAGCTGATTCGAGGGAGGGACTTGCATAGAGCAAGAGGCTTCCCGACCGAGGGCATCCCAGGGAGCGTGGGCCGCCACGCGTCGCCTGAGAGCCTCGTCGAGGCTTCCCGGTCGAGGGCATCCCAGGGAGCGTGGGCCGCCACGCGTCGCCTGAGAGCCTCGCCGAGGCTTCCCGGTCGAGGGCATCCCAGGGAACGTGGGCCGCCATGCGTCGCCTGAGAGCCTCGCCGAGGCTTCCCGGTCGAGGGCATCCCAGGGAGCGTGGGCCGCCACGCGTTGCCTGAGAGCCTCGCCTAGGCTTCCCGGTCGAGGGCATCCCAGGGAGCGTGGGCTGCCACACGTCGCCTGAGAGCCTCGCCGAGGCTTCCCGGTCGAGGGCATCCCAGGGAGTGTGGGCCGCCACGCGTCGCCTGAGAGCTTCGCCGAGGCTTCCCGGTCGAGGGCATCCTAGGGAGCATGGGCCGCCACGCGTCGCCTGAGAGCCTCGCCGAGGCTTCCCGATCGAGGGCATCCCAGGGAGCGTGGGTCGCCACGCGTCACCTGAGAGCCTCGCCGAGGCTTCCCGGTCGAGGGCATCCCAGGGAGCATGGGCCGACACGCGTCGCCTGAGAGCCTCGCCGAGGGTAATGCAGCAACGGTTGTTCCTTTAAGAAAACCATTCCAAAAGGGCGCACTAAATAGGCGAAGTATAGGTGAGGTATATCTAGAAGACCCAATTTTCAGACACGCGGCGAGTGTATATAAGGTATACCCATATTTCCAAACACCCGGAGCCCGGGTGAGTCATATCCAGAAGGCCAGACCACAGAGATGCATAGAATATGTGAAGTATATCCAGAAGGTCGGTCATCAAATGCGCTGAAACGGTATCGCACATACTCTCCCTTATCCGCCTTGCTAGAAAAAGAACAGATCCAGTGTTGCCCTCGAGGGGATTCGTCATAAGGCCTCTGGTGCATTAACGACTTTCCTGAGAACGGCCGAAGCGGGGCCCGCATTCTCCGGGAACGCTGACCGCCTAAACCCATAAGGATCTCCCATTTCCACTTCCGATCAGGCTGCTGGTGTCCCTCCTTATAGCGCCATTTTTGATCCTGTCGCGAAGTGGGGTGGCAGCCCAACGGGCCGGACGGGCCTCCCAGGAGCCACGAGCCGATGAGGTGGCCGATTGTCGGACGCGCCTCGCCCCGCTCCTGTAAAACAGAGACCGTCAGCAAACCCGCCGAGGAAATCCCCGGTCAGGCACTCCGATGGTCAAGTCAGTCCCGAGTACAGATGAGCGGAAATTGAATGGAAAATGAGGCAAGGGAGGCGAGAACTCGCGCGCGCGTACCTACGGTAGAGGGAGTGCCGAGCTTTTATAACCGGGGGGAGCTGACAACCCTTGTCCGCACTGATGGGACCGGGGTATGATGACTGTCAACCCGCATGGAGCATGGAGGAGGGGGCGACACGGCGCGGGGTGCTCCGGCAGTACGTGAGTACTGAGTGCGCAGTACGAGAGTACTGGATGCGCGGGACGACTGCGTGGAAATGTCAGAGGCAGGTGAAGCATGAGGAACCCCGTGGACAGGGTCGTACCCCGGAAGTAAGGATGTGAGGGGGTATGTGGGCTGGATAGCCCGTACCCCGAGCGCCGACTAGCAGGTCCGCGTGCTGGGGACCGAGTCGGGTAAGGACCAAGGGGCATGGGTCGCCACGCGCCCGACTGGCGGGGAGAGCGAAGGGAGCGCAGGGTACGCCCTAGGTCGGGGGTTATCACGAGACTTGACCTTGCCGAGGGTGCTGCCCTCTACTTTGAGTCGGGGTGAACTAGTGTGAGTGACTGGGCCTTTGACAGGGTCTGCTGGCTAAGAGGTGACCCAGCTGCCTTCTCAGATGACCTGATGGGCCTGCCCCCCCTTCTTCCCTATGGAAGATTCTCCGGGTGCGGGGCCCTATTTGCTAATAGGGTGGTTGACTTATCTACCAGGCTCTCATGGCGCCAGGCTGGCCGGCGGGCCCGGCCTATGCCCCTACCCGTAGGCAAGGCCGGGATCAGAGTTGATATTGACGCTTGAGTTAAGGATATATACAAAACCTCCAGTAAAATAGAAGTCAAATCTCTTATAATATTGATGAGCAAAATGATCATTCTTAAGACAGATCTGACAACGCCCTCGGCTATGTCCTTGACCTTGTTCTCGTCCACGTCCTTGACCTTGTCCTCGATCTCAGCCTCTATTTCGTCCACCCTGACTTCCTTGATTTTGCTGAGGATGAGCAGTAGTATCAATTTTGTAAGGTGCATGTGTCGAAAAAGCAAGAGAACACGAGACTATTTGAGATTGAAATTGTAGAAGTATTTTATGCGAAGATAGCAAGCCATGAAGGGTGTTAAGTGACATTTGATCTATGCGAGTAGTTATGCTAGGAATAAAGTTGTCATATTGAGTCCCCAATCCTGCAAGAACATCAATTAATAAATCTAGATTTGAAATTGGATGATCAATCACAGCTAAATTATTAGCAATGGTCTTGATTGATTATATATATTCATTGATAGACTTGTCTCCTCTTTACACCGATTGTAATTACATGCGAAGTTGAAGATCACGCGCTTAAGAATCCGAAGCAAAGGTTCGAGCAAGAGTTTCCCATATTTGGCAAGAGCTATCAAGCCCTACAATTATAGGAAGTATAGATTTATCGATCGTCGAAATTAATCATATATCATAATAAGTTGATCCTTCTTGCTCCAAACAGCATAGTTTATATATATATATATATATATATATATATATATATATATATATATATATATATATATATATATATAAAAGAACAAGAATAACTCAACTTCACAATCACCAGCCTATGGCACTGCAACATGCAGGGAGGAAGGAAAGAGCGCAGATGATGACGTCGATCGATCACGCGGTAAATAATAGTGCACTTGCTTTTGTTGATGAAAATAAGAGGATCACGCGGTAAATAATATTGCACTTGCTTTTGTTGATGAAAATAAGAGGTAGGAGTGGTATTTTGCATGTTTCAAGGTTCGAACCGCCAACCCAGCGGTTTCTTGGTCTCTACCTTACAAGTGTCCAGAGGAAGTAAATCACGGTTGATATTTTGCATGTTGATTTTAGGCTTGGTGGCGTGGGAGGAGTAAGTGAAGAGAGAGAAAATGATCAACGAGGTTTTTTTTTTTAATTTCAGACGATCGGTCTGACCTCACAAAAATTTTCCACAGGCCATCACGTCATTTCTGTGCCCATTTCTCTACTTTTCTTTACTAACACAACCTCTTGGTCTCAACTGTTATTATACATAGCTGCGGCAAGACCCTTTTCCATCCAAAGCCATCACCTCTGCTGCATGCATAATCTAGTGCTGGCAACGAGGAATACAAATACAAATACAGAGGAATGCATTTAGGAGTAATCTAGTGCTGGCATCGAAGATATATCACAACACAAACACACACAGACACACAAATGGATCGATATTGAGGAGCCTGATCAATTCTAGAAGAAGAAGGATCGTTGCTCTTGCGGAATTCGTAGTACATCATGCAATGTTGTACATCGGATTAGGGAGTTTGAAGGAGCGAGTTGACATCGGCAACCCCAACAGATCACTCCATTGATCCCCCGAGTTCCCATGGATCCTGAATCCATCCGCTTCCAACTCTGCTCGCTTTTCTGACTTATAGACAGTTGCATGCTTTCCATTGTCATCAGTTTGCCTGTGCCATCGTTAACTTAAGTTTCACCACCATTAACAAGCTCATGAAACTCTAATAACATATATAGAGAGAAATATTCATGCATATTTGATATTTAAATTCATATAATCGGTACCATTCAGCAACGTCAGTACTGGAAGTAAACGCACCTTAAAATAAGCCGTTCCCATGAATGGTAACCTATAGAAAACAGATTCTTCTCGGTCACGTTTCTTTGGTTCTCACCTCGACCAGTCAGTAGAACTATCTGAAATCCAAGCTCAAGAAGCTTTCCATATAACTTTAGACTTGCTGGTAAAGCTGGAGCCTTACCCAGTTCCACCCATTCATCAAATGAAGTCTCGTTGAAAGGTTCAGATCTATGAAATGATAACCATATCAAGATGTAGCAGAGGCTTTTAATGGATGTATATTAATTAATGATAACAGAACGGAAAAGGATTACCCGTATCCATGGACCGCATAATACGGAAGATTGGAAAGAAGCGTCTCATCGACGTCAAAGATCCATATGTCTTTCCCATCGCCCTCGAGCGTAACAGTAGCGGCGAAGTACAGCGACTCTCCGGCGACAGCCTCAGAATCTGACAAGTACCAATCCCCGCTGAAGTACTTCTTCAGGTACGGAATGCACGTCGCTGGGATCGACCGCCAAGGCCCTGCGTTGTTAGTTTCCACAGAGAGCCTCCAGCTGTCACACGAGTAGTCATTGGCCACTCCTCCAACGCCTGCGGAACGGCTGAGGGTGCGGCCTCGTGGAACCATCCGGAGGAGGGAGTGGTAGGCGTCGGCAGAGGCGAAGGCGAAGGCGAAGGGGGAGATGAGGAGGAGGGCAAGGGATCGGAAGGGCGGCATTGCGTCGATCGGCGGCTTCAATCAATTGCAGGAGCGACTTCACTTCTTTCTCTAGTTTGTTTATAAAGATGAAAAAGGAGATTGTCAAGATCCAAAAAGGTAATAATCCTCACCAAATTCCTTTACAACTGTACCGTGCGATCAGGAAAAAAAATAAGAGTAATGATTGAGAGAGTGAATTTGAGAGAGTGAATGAAAGAGTGAATGACGTGTAGCTAATGTGTACATGTTCGATCGCCGATCGGACACCACCGATGGCCTCTGATTACCGTCCCGAATCAAACTATGTCCTAAGAAGATGGTGAACCTGGCAGGGTCGCCGGTAATTGAGATTTCGCCGGATTAACGGTGAATGCGACGAGATCATAATTGCGGTGATTCCCGATGAGTTCACCGATCTTCTTAAGACATAGTTTGATTCGGGACGGTGATCAGAGACCGCTGGTGGTGTCCAATCGACGATCGAACATGTATACAATAACTGCCATGTCATTCACTCTCCCATTCACTCTCCCAAATTCACTCTCCCTATCATTACTCAAAAAATAAATCAGGAAGATCCCAAACTAATTGGTGCTACAATATCGATCACAAGGTGCAATTCAAATATGTAATTGGATGACATAAATTCTAGACCGTCCGAACATTTTCCGATTTATTCCGACGGTCGGTGGAAAATTTCTGTGGAGCCGGGTCGATCGCCCGAGTTTAGAAAAATCTCTTTAAAAAAAGGTGAATGACATTGTTGAGGCAATATGTGGTCCGGAGCGACCAAGTATTTTGATGTTTGGGCAAAGGGTTTAAGTTAAGTTTACCCTTGTTATCTTATATGTGTATGTTGAGTGTGCAGGTTGTACAGGTTACACATATGGACTTGGCTGGACGACCTCGGTATGGTGAAGGGTGGCATGGAGACAAGCTGGAGACTTATGTGCACCCGAGGAACCTTGGAGAGCATGGACGATGAGCTGATAGACGCGGACTTCGAGGCGTACGTGAAGGGTGGTATGGAAGCAAGCTGGAGGCTTGCGTGCGCATCCGAGGGACGATGGCCGAAGATGAAGAGGGTGCGAAGGCAATAGTCGAAGCTGCGGAAGAGGAGTCAGTTGAGTCGTGAGGGTACGAGTGTTGTGTGATTGTACTCGGGAAATCCTAGGGTTTGAGTGCGGAGTGGAATGTATTCAGGAAGGGTAACCTTAGGTGGGTGAGTAGATCAGTCAACTAGCCTGGGGTCAGTCGACTGATGGAACTCACAGAAAGGTCACAGCCCTGGGACCAGTTGACTGCCCTGGGGGCATCCGACTGGTAGGTGGCTGGTGAGTTGGCTGAGAATTCGAACGTTGGGGTGCAACGGTCGAATTTCAGTGTCATCAGTCGACTGCCCACAGTTGACTGGTAGCGACGGTCGAATTTCAGTGCCATCAGTCGACTGATCTGCCCTGTGGGTAGTCGACTGGTAGCGAGGGTTTCAGCCCGAGTCCTATTTAAAGAGGACTTCGTGATGGTTGAGATTCTTGACGAATCTTGTCTTGGTTAAAGGCAAGATAGTAGTCTTTGTGCTCAGAGATTTGATTGTGATTGTGGTGAGGTTTCTCCACCCACAAGGAGGATTGATCTACTGACGGATTCTTGGATTAGTCACTCGTCTGGGGTGGATACCAAGTAATTCGGTTTGTTTTCATTATTCTATTGTTAGTTTATTTTCATTTGTATTTCCGCTGCGCTAACAACTTTGTAGAGAACGTATTCCTGCTGTGCTAACAACTTTGTAGACAACTTTGTATTCACTCTCCTCTAGCGGACGTATTCGATCCTACAGACATAAATTAACATAATTAATTAATCAATTAATCTTTGAAATGTTAATATTTTGTCTTATATTTTCAAGGGTCTATTTAATTTTTTAATATGTATATATATATTACAAAACTGATATTATATAAATACTCATTGTTATAATATAATCAAATGAGGGTAACTAAATACTCAAGCTAAGTTACGTAGGAGGGCACATTTTTTTAATTATTTTATAAAAATCTTTGAATTATTTAAAATTTGTTAAAAATGACAAATAAAAATGAATGTATATCTTAAATTAATTTTCTAGTATACTTTTTAATTAGTTTCAAACTTTTTAAAATTGTAAAAATGTTTAAATTTTTCTAAAAAAATAAATTAGTTACATATTAAATTGAATTGAAATTTTATTATGTGAGTGAAAAATGTTTATCTACACCTAATTATTGCGCCTTGCATAAGTTACTCGCGACAACTTGTCTTAATTTTTCATTATTGTCCGGCAAAGTGAAAAATTATAATCTACTATTTTATCATAAAATTTAATTTAGAAATTTAAGATTAATAATAAAAACTGAATTAAAAAAAGACCCCGAACCAATTTTCATAATTTGATTTGATACTTTAGGAATGATCGGATGAATAATTTATATATATACATATAATTAGAATGGACGATCTAGACTAAAATCTACTTCATTTCTCCTAAAAGAAAATAAATATTGTTGCCGTCTAATTAAATTGATTTACATATGAATAATATTTACCATTTAATCCGCCACGAGGGAAAAATGTCGAATAACAAAAATTGATTTTGAACGCTTTGCAAGTTTTTTAAAATATAATATTTTGGCACCCTCCACCGACAATATTCCATTTAACGATAAAAAAACATTTTTACATCATTCAATTTTAACTCGTTTAAGAAAGCAAGGTAAAATTGTAATTGCTAGCAACTTCAGGGATAGCTGCAACATTCACGAAAAGTGATTTTATAAGATTTACCAGAAACGATTATTATACCATGGGAAGGTAAACAATCAATGAAACAGTTCGATCTGATTTTGTTTTTCCAAATACGATGGAAAATGTCAATGATGCAAATTATATGGTTGGAAGAGCAATTATCACCGCTAAAAATATTGATGTTGACATAATGACATTGTTATTTCAGATTTTCTTTGAGAAAAGAATGAATATATTATTGGATATAGTGTGAATGGAAAGGGAGGTGGGAATGAAAATTCATTGTGAATGAGACTTTAGTCCCACATTTCGAGTCTTAAGGCATAATTGTTGGTTTATATTTTTTCGCAAGCATGTTAGTTATGAAGAAATATAAGGGGAGAGGTTCTCTCTCATGCGTGGATACGCAGGGGTACAAATGCGTGCACGACCTGCGCGCGTCTAATGTCCGACCGGTATCCAAGTAGATAAACCAACATTTTGCCACCTGTGAAATTTTTTACGTAAATGTAACGGATGCATGAACTGTTGATTAATGTAAAATCAGTAACCCCCAGATGTTTGGATCTGGACGGTTAATTGGCTTAATTCGGTCATTGATTACTGCGGGGTCTGAGACTTATATAAAAAGAGGGTGTGACCGAGAGTAAAATATAGAGAAGAGATTGTCTTGTCTTCCACCTCGTTCCCGACTCCCCATGTGTTTTTCCGTGGTTGGTAGCGTTCGGGTACTCCTTCAGTTCGCCACAAGCAACGAGAGCTTCGTTGTGCTCGTGGTTCCACTATTGTATCCTGAGAGACATACGTCCATCGGAGCCTCGAAGCACCGTCAGAGGAGGACAAATTTGTTTCAAGGAAACTGCGTTACGCAGACCTCAGCAACTCTCCAATTCGGGGTCGGGAAGTCCGATTTGGGAAGATTGATTCGGGACTTCCGGTTCGAGACGTCCGGCTCGGGAGATACTGATCAAGAGACCTTGGTCGGGAGATACTGCTCGGGAGACTCTAGTCGGAAGATTCTGGTCGATCGGGAGACTATGCTCGAGAATTCCAGCTTGGGAGATTTCAGCTCGGAAATTCTAAGTCGGAAATTTCTGCTCGGGAGACTACATTCTGCATAAAAGATAGCTCGAGTCACTCAACAGCTAAGTTGAAATTTCTATAATTTCAATTTAATTTTTGTTAACTCTCCGAAAAGGAGTATATCCTCTAGCATATATATCTTGGGATAGTGTTGAAGATGAAAACAACAATCTTTTCCAAGAAGAAATTTTAAATTCTCTTACTCCGAGTACTTTGCCGCCACATAGAATTACTTTGAAAGTTGGTTATCCTACTATGCTATTGAGAAATGTTGCACTTGAACTTGGATTGTGCAATGGCACGAGGTTAATATGTCGTAGCCTTGGTAGAAACTTCATAAATGCTTACAGATCCTCCCAAGGATATTTGGAATTTTCTTCATCGAATGCCTTTGAAAAGTGAAGGAAATTTAGGATTACCATTTGAATTGACACTCAAACAATTCCCCATAAGGTTGAGTTTCGCTTAAACAATAAATAAATCACAAGTTCAAACAATACCAAATGATGGTATATTTCTTCGCAATCATGTGTTTGACCATTGACAGTTGTATGTTGCATTTTCAAGAGGAGTTTCTAGACAAACTATGAAAATTTGGTAAAAGATGGAAAGATAGAGAGTCAATTGGGGCTATACACCAAAAATACCGTTTACAAATGATCCTGTCGACAAGCGAAGACCGGTTCTCACTCGGGTGACTCGATCTAACCAAGACGACCCGGTCTGTTGTACCTCGGAGGACGGGGTCGAGCTTAATCATGGACCAAATCTCAATCACTCGGGTCGGACAAAACTGGAAGCACAAAGTGGAGTTTGAGGTTGCAAAATGGCAGCAAAAAAATCCTTTCTCTGGAGCACAAGTGGGGTTTATATAGGGGAGGAGAGAAATCTCTCATCATGTGAGCTGTCACATCTCATTAAGAGCCGATCAGAGGCCAGGCTGAGCTATTGGCAACTTCATCTGCGGGGTGAGACTGTCACAACCGCCTGACAATCTGTAAAAGATGTCCCTTCTGACCATAATTAATATTTGGCGGTTCTGTCAGGTAATGATTATGTCAGGGGTCTTTTCTTCTTAATGGAGGGTTTTGGCCGACCCGGACGGCGGACTCAGCTCCTCCATTACTCGGGCCTGTCAGGTTTGGCCATGACACTTTAGAACTGGGGTTGGCCGGGTCAACTGGATCGTATATCCACTTTAGTTCTTGTGGTGGCTTTGGAGTATTTGACCCGTGATATCCGAGCCCTTGAGCCTGACCTGTGACGTTCGAGCTCTTAAGCCCGACTTGAGGCGTCCGAGCTCTTGAGCCCGACCTGAGGCGCCCGAGCTCTTGAGCCAGACCTGAGGCGTCCGAGCTCTTGAGCCCGACCTGAGGCATTCGGGCTCTTGAGCCCGACCTGAGGCGTCCGAGCTCTTGAGCCCGACCTGAGGCGTCCGAGCTCTTGAGCTGAGGCCATATCCGCCCCAATCCTCACTCTCCTGGCTAAGCCTTCGGCCTGACCTGTGAAACCGGGCACGACCTGGCCTGACTCTTCCTGACCCGGGTCATACTAGGTTGACTCCGACCGGGCCCTCAACTTTCCTACAGAAACCGGTGGCCCGGATCACAAGCCTCCCCTTCAAGTCTAGTCGAAGGAGGCGCTGAGTCCGACTAACTAGTCTTCCGGCCCGATCGGCACGACCCCCTTTCCGCCTTCCCCCACATCGCCTCGTATTCCTGACCTCCCCTTTAAATGCCAGATCTCCCGTCGGATCACGCATTAACATGAGGCCACGTGTCGCACCCCAACTGGGGCTCTGGCACAATCAAAATTGTTTTATTATGCCACAACATTATATTGATTTTCATCAAGGAAAGCGTGTGGGATCTGAATAAATAAAATTTAAAATTTAATCATCGAGAAAAACATGCCAACAAAAAAAATACTATTATGCAATAATATATATGGCTTTTTATCAAACAGCATATTCAAGAATTGGTATTTATCAAAAGGCATATCATGGTTTCATTATTACCAAAGGGTACACATATTTCAGTGAACTTCCTCTTATACCCCTCCCGCCAAATACTGCATGTCTTTCTCTTTTTCTTTTTCATTCTCAGTAACGAATTTCGAAACAGACCGTAAAGAGATGTTCTTTTATATTTTGATTTTTATATAATGGAACCTTTCTCAAAACAACAAAATATTTAAATTAATTAAATTATTTTTATTAAATTAAAACTAAAAGAACATATCAGACCAACGTTGGCTTGAAATGTTTCCATTTCAGGCCCAACGTGCCCAATATTAAGAGTCTTTTCTCGATTCTTTATTATTACATTTTAACACCTTGAAGAAGTCCAAATAAACAATGGATAGCAAATTTGAACTCCTTGTAACCTCAGAAATCCATCGGAACTGAAATTTTTACAATCGGAGTTCTCTAGGTCAATCAGTGAGTTTTGACTAAAATCCACTGATTGATCTAGAGAGCTCCGATTGTAAAAATTTCAGTTCCCATGGATTTCTGAGGTTACAAGGAGTTTAAATTTGCTATCCATTGTTTATTTGGACTTCTTCAAGGTGTTAAAATGTAATAACAAAGAATCGAGAAAATATCCTTAATATTAGACACGTTGGGCCTGGAATGGAACCATTTCAGGCCCACGTTGGACTTGAAATGGAACCATTTCAGTCTCAATGACTCTAATGTGTGATTTCTTTTCGGTTCTTTATTATTACATTTTAATACTTCGGAGAAGTCTAAATAAACAATGGATAGCATATTTGAACTCCTTGAAACCTCAGAAATCCACGGGAATTGAAATTTTTACAATCGGAGCTCTCTAGGTCAATTAGTGGGTTTTGACTAAAACCCACTGATTGACCTAGAGAGCTCCGATTGTAAAAATTTCAGTTCCCGTGAATTTTTGATGCTACAAGGAGTTCAAATTTGCTATCCATTGTTTATTTGGACTTCTTCAAGGTGTTAAAATGTAATAACAAAGAATCGAGAAAAGACCCTTAATATTGGGCACGTTGGGCCTGAAATGGAACCATTTCAGGCCCAACGTGGGTCTGATATGTTCTTTTAGTTTTATTTTAATAAAAATATTTTAATTAATTTAAATATTTTTTTGTTTTGAGAAAAGTTCCATAATATAAAAATCAAAATATAAAGGAACATCTCTTTACGGTCCGTCTCGGAATTCGTTATTGAGAATGAGAAAGAGAAAGAGAAAGACATGCAGTACTTGGCGGGAGAGGTATAAGAGGAAGTTCACTAAAATATGTGCGCCCTTTGGTAACAATGAAACCATGATACACTTTTTGGTAAATACCAATTCTTGGGTACACCCTTTGGTAAAAAACCCTAATATATATATATATATATATATATATATATATATATATATATATATATATATATATATATATATATATATATATATATATATATATATATGATCCCGGCCTTGCCTACGAGTAAGCCGGCTCATTCAGCCAGCCAGCCTGGCGCCACGAAGGCCCATCAGATGGTTCGGCAGAGACGTCACCTGGGGGGTCCTCAAGCCCGGAAGACCCCGGGGCATTATTCAACCAGCAACGAGCAGAGTCGGTCAGGCCGATCACTAGCCTCTCCTGATCCGGTCAACTCGACCCGTTTCCCGACCTAGATCTAGGTCGTGCGCTTCAGCCGGACGCGTGGTGGCCCACGCTCCCATCACACCACCTGAATCGGACAACTAGCAGAGTCAGCTAGGCATGTCTCGGTAAACCTCCGACTCAGGGCATATTCTGGGTCTCAACATTCCCAGTCGGACACGTGGCTGCCCACGCTCCCTGGCTAATACCCGACCCGGTCCTTGACATCCGGACTCGCCGGTCGGCGCTCAGGGCTCGGACTACTTCGTCCCTAGGCCCCCTATGTCATCATAACCAGGGTATAACCCTGATGTCAGAGGCCGTATGCTGCGAGCGGACGAGGCGGCGCTGCCCTGGCTCCAAGTTGGCTCTCGCCTGCAAAACGAGGACCATTAGCAGACCCGCCAGGGGTTTTCCCAGTCAGGCACTCCGACGGTCAAGTTAGTATTTGCAAGAAATATAGGGGAGCTGAATTAAAATGCAGTAGTAGATGAGAGAGCTCGCGTGTGTATACCTGTGGTAGGGGGAGTGCAGAGTTTATATAGCCGGGGGAGGACTGACATGCCTTGTCCGTGATTAACGAGACAATAGTGTGATACTTGTCATCCCGTACGAGAGTACTAAGGAGTTGTGCGACAGGGCGCGGGGTGCCCAGGCAGTACGATGGTACTGGATTGATAGACTGGTCGAAAGATGTGTCTGAGTCGAGTAAGGCGTGTGGTACTCTGACCATCGGTGGAGCCAAGGGGGAGCGAGGGGGTGCGTAAGCACCCCCTTGCTCTGAATATATATATATATATATATATATATATATATAATTGATTTTTCTTATCGGTGAGAGATCTCCCTGACCGATCAGACAGCTGCATGATCGGTCAACCTGACCGATCAGTCGTTACCTAATACCGACGGGTTTATTGCTACCCGACAGGTTCATCGTTACCCCTAAGATTCATCGCTCACCCCCTAGATTATAGTTTTGTTCGAGGGCGGCGGTCGAAGGCCGTTGATGGTCACCGATGGTGTCCACCGATGATCACCGCGGTCCGCAACTGATCAAAATTATATATATATATATATATATATATATATATATATATATATATATATATATATATATATATATATGATGTTTTAAATTTGTTAAATTCTTTTTATAAAATTGTCATTTGAAAAATAATTAATAAAAAATAATCAATTATTTTAATGCTAATGCTAATAATTATATTTTAACGTTCTTTATTATTTAAATATAATTAATAAGTATTCTTTCCTTCTCTATAATATATTACAATAATCATCTTGAAATTGTATCATAATTCATAATTTGATGTCTAGGAATAATTACTTTATTGGTATGCATAAATTTTTATACAATAGTATTTTAGTCTTTTGATATATTTATTTGATAGAAAAAATATTTTTAAAATTTTTTTTTGAGCACCCTTTTAAATTTCTGTCTGGATTCGCCGCTGCTGATACGGGAGACCATCCGACCCTGTGGACCGTCGTCTCGCTTCGTGACAGGATCTATATATATATATATATATATATATATATATATAATCATTGAATAATTAAGTCAGCATTAACATTTGAATTCAAATTTCAAACAAAAATAGCACAAATTCACATGAATTATAAACAAATGGGAAAATATTAATTTGGAATTTTTATACAAATCTTTATAAATATTTTTTAAAAATAACCTTTTATAAAACATAAAGTAGTAGTTTTATATTTGGTTTGGGCATGATATAAGAAAAAGATTTTCCACTAGATCTTGTCGGTGGCTTGATGTCCCACCATCCAGTGGTGGTTATATGTTTTTTTCACATGTTTGGGATGCTCGATGTGCTCTTCAAGCGACCAGATACTTTTAGATCGCAGGAGAATTTGAAAAAATAGACCCCTCAACTAATATAATTTACCTGAGCTTTAAATTAATATATTTTCTTTATTTTTTTCATTAGACAAATATTTAAAACTATTTTTTATTGATTATGTTTAGTAAAAACTAAAAAAATATATTAGAATATATAAATTATTAAAAATTATAAATAATTAATTTAAATACTTTAAATACAAATAAAAAATATGAATACATAAGTATACGAATGAATGATGTGTATATTTAAAAATAATAATTAAAAAAATTGAAATACATGGCAGAAAAAACACCTATTAGCAATTGAAATTTTGATTGTTAATCATGACCGATGGACGAAAATTCATCAATTTTTTTTTACTGCCGACATCATTTATTCATTTAGTGATAGAATTAAAATTCCATCACTAAACGGGTTTTTTTTTTCCATTTTATATTCTAAAATCACGTTTTTCTCTTTTTGTTAGATATGACAAAATTAATACCAGTTAAAGAAACGGGGTAGAGTTGAGACTCCCAAACTTTGGAGGGTCAAATTGCTTTAAAACCTAACTTAAAGGGCATGGGCTTAATAACCCAAAATTGATGGGACAAAATACAAAATGCCCCCCCCCCCCCCTGCAATCTCCGTTGATCTCTACTGAGCCCCCACGGGCTGGATCGGATGGTAAGACGCCTGACCGATTTGATCGAGGTCACAGGTTCGAGGGTCGTCAGTTACGCACGGAGATAAAATCCTGGTCTACTGAGCCCCCAGGGGCTGGATCAGATGATAAGACGCCTGACCGATTTGGTCGAGGTCACAGGTTCGAGGGTCGTCAGTTACGCACGGAGATAAAACCCTGGTCTGCTAGTATTAATTCCCTCGATCCCAGGCGCCACATCACACCAGTGATAATCGTGATATATCTCCTCCGTGTTGGTCCTGGGACGGGCTGGCGGGGGCGATGGGGGTGAGCGTTCCTCCACCGGACTGAAGTGGTAAAGGATTGGTAGATTGCCACTAAAGATCTTGGATTCGAGTTACGGGGCTGGTGAGGTGTAAATCTTTACATCCTATGTAAAAAGTTTCTCCTCTCAACCTCTTGCCTTCTCAATCACCATAATTTACTTTTTCCGTGTTGATTCTGAGATAGGTTGACAGGGCACTGAGGGCGAGCGTGTTTCGTCTTTTACCACTCCACTGAGTGTTCCTTTCTCCCCGATGCAGCCGAAGTCAATCTCCTCTCCTCACATGAGTAGATCAGCTGCTCCCCTCTACTTAGCGATTTCTTCTTCTCTTCCTTGGTTCTTCGCGCGGATTGCCACTTGATTGGGGTACCCCCTGCGACCTTCTTCTTGGGACGCAACGAGCCAACGTCGGGTAGGATCTGCGGGCAAGGAGCGTCGCATCACCACCTCCGTCCTCCGGTGAGTTACACGGATTTCGATACACTGGATGTCCTCTTTCTCTCCCGAGTTCGGTAGATAGCTAGGTGAGAATGACTTGGAATTCTAATGTTTCCTGTTGCGGTCCAGATTTGGCCCTATTTTGCCTCGGCAATTGATTAGGTCATGCCGGGCTGTGGATTTGGGAGGGTTCACCGGAGTTAAGGTGACCATCAGAGCTCGCTGGAAATGACAGAAGACATTGGATTTGGGCAGGTGTGTGGGTGCCGGTGCATATCTAGTATGCGCATTGCATTTTAGTGTTCATGAGGGATGAATTGCTGTTAGATCTTGCGTAGATTGGTAGAGATGAGTTAGTTTCTAATCGGATTGATACTTGTTATAGCAATTCGATCGATTCTCACACGAATTTTGGCTGTTTGCAGATTAACTTTATAGCTTAATGTATTGTTCTGGGTTGGGAATTAGATGTTTAATTCTAATTTGGTTTAGGGAGTGTTTGGGAGAGTTTTTACTTCTTGAAAAGTGATTCTTGTAGTGATTATCTTGAAGTTAGTAAGAAGCTAAAGCATGCAGTGTTTGGAAATAGAAGTCAAAAGCTGATACAAAGTAAAATTTGAGTGTTTGGTGAATAATCACTTTTAAGCTTAATTTTTAATTAAATGACAATAATATCCTTAAACTATCAAAATTAATTTTTTTCAATTATCTAAATATAATTTTGATACATGATCTATAATATTTTATATATTTAATATTATATTTTAAATATTATATCAAAATTATTTTTTTAATAATATATATATTTAAAAAAAATATAAAGTTAATAAAAATATAAAAAATAATAAAATAATAAAATTTATATAAATTTATACAAATATGTATAAATTTTTTTGAAAATATAAATTATATAAAAATATAAGATTTTATTTAAAAATGTGATGGTAATTATGTAAAATAATAAATTTATTAAGGGTATAAATGTCAACTTTTAATTCTACACCATAAGCAAAAAAGCAGAAGCAGAAAAAAGCATCAAATTGTTGCTTATAGCTTTTGAGTAAAAGTTGCAGAAGTTAAAGCAGAATCTGGCATTCCCAAACACTCAAAAGCACTTTTGCATGGCTAGAAGCTAAAAAGCAGTAAGCAGAAGCTCTCCCAAACACTCCCTTAGTGTTTGTTCTCGCACGAATTAGGTAGTTAATTATTTTAATATTTAATTAATTTTAGTTGATTAATTTTGTGTTAATTTTCAATTTCAATGTTTCGATAATTCAATTTTTAATTGATTTTAATGCATTAAGTTAAGTTATTTGAATTAGTTAAGTCGGTTAAATTATCTCTATTTAAAAATATGAACTTAAGATTTAATTTTTTTTCTTTTATTTTGAATTGGTTGAATTTGTTAATCTATCTTTATTTGAAATATTATCTTTAATATTTAAATTATTATTAATTTTTAATTTCAAAATAATTAAATTATTTATGTTTAAGATCTTATATTTAGTGTTTAAATTTTTGTTAATATTTAATTTTAAAATTTATTAATTTTTAATTTTATTAATTTTTAATTTCGAATTTATTAAATTGCTTGGGTTTAAAGTCTTATCTTTAGTGTTTAATTTTTTTTATTAATTTCTATTTTTGAATTTAATAAATTATTTGTGTTTAAGTTCTTATCTATAGTTTGTAAATTTTTATTTTCGATTATTTTTAAAAAAATATTATATTTAATATTTGAATTATTATTAATTTTTATTCTAAATTTTAATGATTTAATTTTGATTTTATCCCTTTTTTTTTAAAATTCAACCCTCCTTCTATCGGGCTTTTTAGTCCTAAAATTAGTGGTGGATGACTATCCCATCTGAAAATTTAAAAAAATCTTACTTCTCAATTCTCACATTTCTATATTACTATTTTGGAATAATCTATGGTTCGGAGTGATCATATATTTTGATGTTTGGGCAAAAAGTTTAAGTTATATTTACTCTTATATTTGATATGTGTATGTGAGTGTGCAGACTTACAGGATATACATAGGCTTAGTTGGACGGCTTTGGGTCCGGTGAAAGATGGCATGATGACATAAGTCGTGGGCTTGTATGCATCCAAGGGACCGTAGACAAAGTAGGAACGATGAGCCGAGGGAAACGTACTTCGAAGCATACGCGAAGGATGACATGAGGACGAGTCACGGGTTCGTATGCATTCGAGGGACGAGAGCTAAAGTCGAAGAAGGCTTGAAGGCAACAGGTCGAGGCTGCTAGGTGAAGCGTCAGCTAAGTCGTGAGGGTTCAAGTGCTGAGAGAATTGTACTCGGGAAGGGAAACCCTAGGTTTAGGGTTTGGGCAGTCGACTGTGGCCTGGTGTAGGGTACAGAAAGATCAGTCGACTGATCTTCTGTGCAGTTGACTGGTGTCGGTTGGAATTCGAACGTTGAGTTGTAACGTTCGAATTTGGGACAAAGCAGTCGATTGTTGTTGGCACCAATCGACTGGTAACGGCTAGTTCAGCCATGAGCTCTATTTAAGAGAGTTTGGTTTAGATGGCTAGGGTTGACGAAATTGACTTTGGTTAAAGGCCAATTAGTAGTCTTTATGCACAAGTGTCTCATGCGAGTTGTGATGAGGTTTCTCCACCCACAAGGAGCTACGCGAGCTAGGAAAAAATCGACGAAACTTGGGTGACCGACTATTCACCCCCTCTAGCCGTACGCATGGATCCCAACAAATGGTATCAGAGCCGGGGTCACTCATCTACGGACTTACCGCCGAGAGAGCAAAATGTTGGTGCAATCGACCCAAGTTTGATCGGGTAGATCATGAGTTTTGATGTGTGTGCTAATATGATTAAGTTAGATTTTCATATTGATTTGATGTGTGTGGTTGAGTCTTGCAGGACTTGGTGAATCACACATGAGGATTAATAGAGTGAAGCATCCGAGGGACGAGAGCCGAGGAAGAGGACTTCAAGGGCGAGTCGAGGAAGTAAACTTCAAAGTCATATGCGAAGGATGACATGGAGACAAGTCGCGAGCTTGTGTGCACATCCGAGGGACGAGAGCCGAAGGAAGTAACTTCAAGGGGCAAGTCAAGGAAGTGGACTTCAAGGTATACACGAAGGGTGAACTCCGGAGAGGTTAAGAGTGCATTTGTAAGTAGGTCAGTCAACTGACACTACTGAGAGTGTACTGTAGCAGTCGACTGGTATAAACACCAGTTGACTTATCTTTCTGTAAGGTCGAATAGCCAGAAGCAGTCAACTGGTCTCCAGAGCAGTCGACTGGTCTGTTCGAAATAGAGTCGTTAGGTTAGCCGTTGGCTGGGCATCAGTCGACTGCCCCTGGGGGCAGTCGACTGGTGTCGGGGCTTAGTTGTTTGTTAAACAACTCTCTCCACTATTTAAAGGGGAGCTTGAGACTTGAGATAGGTTAGCTCTTCATTGTGATATCCTTACTCTAGTGCTCAAGCTCCAAGTGCTCATCTTCCTCCTAAACCCTAGCTTTATCTTGTAAGGAGGAAGAAGATTTGTGAGAGGTTGTTATCCATCGAGAAGGAGAAAGATTTAGCCGAAGATTGCCGGGGCATGATCCACCGAAGGATTAAGGGTTCGTCCACCTTAAGGACATGCCGTGGAGTAGGAGCATGCAATCTCCGAACCACGTAACCGGTAACGTGTTAGCATTGTATTAATTGTTAGATTAAGTTTTCACTTGTGCTAACGATTGTAGGAAGAGATTGAACTTGGGGTGACCGAGCTATTCACCCCCCTCTAGCCGTGCCATCGATCCCAACACAAAAGGCTAGAGGAAATGACGTTTGAAGAACGCTTAGGGGACTACATCAATGTTCCACCTTCCTATGACTGTGAGAGTTTCGATTATTGGAGGATGCGGATGGAGGTTTGGTTCAACATGGATTAAGATCTAATGATTGCTATTAACGAGCCATTTGAAGCCTTGAAAGATAAAAATGAGAAGAAGCTTTGACCACGCTATTGGACTAAGGAGCAACAAATATAATTAAAGACAAATGATGAGGTAATATCAATTTTACTTAATGTTTTGCCTAATGATATAATTAGTAGTGTAGGTGAGTACAAGTGTGGTCATGAACTATGGAACAAAGTGATTGCTCTTCATCAAAAACCTACACAAGAAGAAGAGCTCAAAGAGATGAGCTTAATGGTCTAAGAAGAGGAGAAGGATTATTCAGATAAGGAGGAGAGCTCAACATCTGAGGAGGAGAACGAAGAAGATGGGGAATTATTCATATCCTTAAGTGAAGTGACACAAGAAAATGAGGATCCATCTACTTCATCAAAGGGTGAAGAAGAAGTCTCCACTTCAAGGATTGAGGGGGAGTAGAGACCATCCTTAATACCAGAGCAAGAAGAAGTTTCCACCTCCACCAAAACAAAGTCAAAAGACCACATTATTTACTTTGGGTGCAATGAGAAGGGACACTACAAGGACAAGTGTCCATTGGGTAAGAAAAAGGAGGTAACCCCTAAACCCAAGTCAATTACTTTAAAATATAACATGGGTTGTAAGGAAACGAAGGAGAAGAAGTACATTAGGTGCTTCACATATGGTGAGCTAGGACATTATCACACCAAGTGCTCAAGAAAAGGAGAATTCAAGAAATTGGAGCATTTGAGGAAGTGGGAGAAGAAGGAGTAAAAGAGAAACTCACATCAAGGGGGAGCTACAAGGGTAAGGGAGGTAAACCCTAATCTTAGATTCAATTCGAATTTAAATTTCTCCATGCATGTTAGAAATAATGTTAATTATTTACCCATGCACAATTTTAGATTTAAATATCATGATAGGAGTAGGGTTAATAATGTAGATCAAAACCCTAGGAAATTCATGCATCATAAAAAATCCAAAATCATTAGACCTAATTACCAAGGCATTAATCCCAAGAAGGGGAGACACATGCCTAGAATGGGTAGGTCTAGGAATGTCCAAGGTGGACATGTTGATACTAGATTTAGAAACCTAGAAAAGGAAAATCAAGCTTTGATAGAAAAGCTTGATAAATTAGAAAAAATCCTAGATAGATCGGGTCTAGGATACCGATCGAAGTTCTCCAATGCTATGGAGAAGTCATATGTAAGGGTGTCATATAACTATAGCAAGGGGAAGTCCAAAAATGGCAAGGGAATGCCATTTAAGGGCAAAAAGACCTTGACCAAGGACAATATGTCCAAGGTTAAAGAGAAGAAAATCTTAACTAAGGATAAGGGGTCCAATGTTAAGAAGGTTAAGTTTGTGGGCTAAGAATCACCGGAGGTATACCAGTGTGACCTTGTGTTTGTAGAAGAGTCACCTAGGGAGGTGGCTAAGGCTAAGAGCTCAAGGGGGATCTCTAGGAGCCAAGTCGGGACTCATGGCCAATGGATCTCGGGAGAATTTCTCTCAGAAGTCTAGATGGACCATGGAGTGTGCCAAAGAATTTGGAGACATATTTGAGTTTCAATCCTAAGGATTGACACATTGGAAGTGAGTTTCATGCATGAAAATATGGCATTGGGGTCATATTGCATGAAAATTGATTATTGATGTATAAATGCCATATAAACCGATGCTAGGGATGCATTGTGGTTTGGTATGAGCAGATACATCAAGAGGAAGCCAAAACTAGGACTTTAGGTCAAGGTTCAATTGAACCATTTAGATAGTTTTGAATTTTGTGTTAATCTTAGGATTGGTGATAGATACATTTTTAAATATATTTTTTCCAAGTAGACATGGGTACCACAATCTTCTCCACAAAATTTAGGAATTTTTTGAGATATGTGGAATTAGTTATGCATTTCTGAAATTGGGTTCAGAATGCTCAGAGGGCAGTCGACTGGTAACAGTATTTTCTAGAGAGAGACTAACTACTGTATGGATGTCATATAAACCAATGGTAGGGATGCATAGATGCCATATAAACCAATGCTAGGGATGCATTATGGTTTGGTATGGGCAGATACATCAAGAGGAAGCCAAAACTAGGATTTTAGGTCAAGGTTCAATTGAACCATTTAGATAGTTTTGAATTTTGTGTTAATCTTGGGATTGGTGATAGATACATTTTTAAATGTATTTTTTCCAAGTAGACATGGGTACTACAATCTTCTCCACAAAATTTGGGAATTTTTGAAGATCTGTGGAATTAGTTATGTATTTCTGAAATTGGGTTCAGAATGTTGAAAAGTTTGAAATCAGGGTATCAGTCGACTGGCTCAGAGGGCAGTCGACTGGTAACAGCATTTTCTAGAGTGAGACTAGCTACTGTATGGTTTTTTCGACTAGGTCAGTCGACTAGTAACTATCTCAGTCGACTGATATAGACTGAAACTGTTTTTTAGCAATCGAAAAGTGTTCTAATGATGTAAAACAAGTGTATAATCTTATGGGGGTTAATACACTTTGTTTATGATCATTAGAGGTTAAAGAATCTAATAATTGGGATATTGTTGGAGTTCTTTTTGATGTGTGGCAAAGGGGGAGAAGTGTTAGGTTTAAGTGGGAAACCAAACACGCCTTTACAAGAAATCCAAGGTCAAGGGAGAGCTTAGGTAAAGGAGGAGCATTGTTGTTCATTTATCGGCAAAGGGGGAACCTTGGAAAGGTTCTTAAAAAGTCTTTGTAAGTCCAATGTAGAGGGAGCCTTGAAGAGGTTTTTAAAAAACCCGGTTGGTAAAAATCCTAACTCATTGGGGAGTTTAGGTGTAGGGATACCTTGTGATAGGATCCATGCATCTTTGTATTGCATATGCATTGGCGGTAAAGTCTAAGGTGTAATCTTGACAACGTAAGTCCAAATATTGATTAACATTTGTATTTGCTATTTGTTTTCCTTAACTTAAACGTATTATCAAACATCAAAAGGGGAAGATTGTTGGAGCAATCTATGGTCCGAAGTGACCATATATTTTGATGTTTGGGCAAAGAGTTTAAGTTATATTCACCCTTGTATTTGATGTGTATGTGAGTGTGTAGACTTATAGGATACACATAAACTTAGCTGGACGACTTCAAGTCCGGTGAAGGATGACATGAGAAGACAAGCCGTGGGCTTGTATGCATCCGAGGGACTGTGGGCAAAGCAAGAACGATGAGCCGAGGGAAGCACACTTCGAGGCATACGCGAAGGATGACATGAGGACGAGTTGCAGGTTCGTATGCATCCGAGGGACGAAAGCCAAAGTAGAAGAAGGCTTGAAGGCAACAGGTCGAGATTGCTAGGTGAAGGGTCAGCTGAGTCGTGAGGGTCTGAGTGCTGAGAGAATTGTACTCGGGAAGGGAAATCCTAGGTTTAGGGTTTGGGCAGTCGACTGCGGCTTGTAGCAGTGGACTGGTGTAGGACACAGAAAGATCAGTCGACTGATTTTCTGTGCAGTTGACTGGTGTCGGCTGGAGTTCGAACGTTGGGCTGTAACGTTCGAATTTTGGACAAAGTAGTCGATTGGTGTTGGCACAAGTCTACTGGTAACGGCTAGTTTAGCCACGAGCTCTATTTAAGGGAGTTCGGTTTGACTGGCTAGGGTTGACAAAATTGACTTTGGTTAAAGGCCAATTAGTAGTCTTTGTGCTCAGGTGTCTTGTGCGAGTTGTGGTAAGATTTCTCTATCCACAAGGAGCTACGCGAGCTAGCTGGAGGTCTTCCGGGGACTCATCCACCGACGGATCGAGATCGTTCACCTTACGGACACGTTGTGGAGTAGAAGCTTTATCTCAGAACCACGTAAATTGATTTGTCTTGTTAGTTGTTAGTTTATTTTCTATTCCGCTTGCACAACTAACAACGCATAGGAAAAAATTGACGAAATTTGGGTGACCGATTGTTCACCCCCTTTAACTGTACGCATCGATCCCAACATATTTTACATGAAATAAGAAAAGATTTTATATATATTCTCTCATTTGAAAATTTTATTAATAAAAAAATCTCGAAGTAAAAACAAAAGGGTAAGATGTTCGATCTTCTTGGTATGGACCAACTCTAGATGGGGACAGCTTGGCCCGTGGGCTGAGTTAGGCGTCATGATCTAGTGTCAGATATTTAAAAATTAAAAGATAAATTAGAAATTATTATTATTTTTTAAAAAATTACAAGATATCTAAAATTTTAATAAATTACAATCTTTTTTTAGATATTTCTATAATTTTCTTTATTTTAAACATTATAAAAATTAAGTGGGTCCAGACTCCAGATCAACACAGAGGTCCATGCTATATTCGGGAGATCCGACTCAATCTGACCCGACTCGAATCTGCAGCTGTTAGTACTCGTTCTTTTTTAAATAGTCCAGTCCGACCAAACACACGAGCCATCAGCCGCCTCACTTGGATCGTATCCTGCCCTCCGCTTCGCCTAAGAAATTTGAATCCCTTCGCCGCTCCGGTCTAGGGTTTGGTTGTTGCCCGCCATGTACCGAGCTGTCGGATCTCGTCTCAAGTCTCTCAAGGTTTAGTTGGTCCTCTCGATCGCTCCGCCACTTTCTCCTCGTAGAATTTGGATTTCTTCTATTGCCTTTCAGTTTTTTTAACGAAAACTCCGTGCTCCTACTCTCTTAGTTAAGATGATTACAGGTGTATTTTATTAAACAATCTTTTTAAAAATTGTGTTCTTCTAAGTGTTATTTGGTTGAACGGACTTGGTGATGGCTGATGGGATGCAACTATCTTCGGAATTTAGTTAGAGCTGTAACACTTATATTCCATGAAGTAACCTTTCTCCTAATCTTAACAGGAAAAACTGATAATTTCAGGAGGTTTATTGAAGATATGTAGGCAATGTCTGATAATGCATTTTATCCTTTGCGAATTCATTCTTGCCTTTCAATGCCTCCAAGTAGGAACAAACATAGACAAATTTGATTTTGTTTTTCTCGCCAACAAACTGTCATAGGTTTGGAGTAAGAAATATTTCATAAAAAAATGAGGCTAAAGTTGTAATATTAGAGATCATTTATACACATTAAGGTATACAATGCTCTGCAATTGACATGGATTGTTTAAGAAAGGAAACTCTATGTTGGAAGCTGCAAATTACATTGAATGTTAGTTTCATGCTAATGTAGACAATTGTTATAGTAGATGGGTAGAATTATGCTGGGAATGCATTACAATGAATAACTTTTTTTTTCTCCGTAGAGGAACTCTTCGATAGTTGGCATATCTTTCTCATGGGTGTTAGAACAGTCAAAGAGATCTAGTTGGTTTTTAGATCTATATTTCATGGCTTTGCAATATCAATGAACTATGGGAACAGATACAGGCAAAGATTATCCTAAAAGGATAATTGATCAAGGTTGTAGTAGTGGACACAATTATGCCTGCAGTTTATCATTCAGTACTTTGAAAGAATCAGAAAGCAAAGAATCAAGGTTATATTTATATAATCATGGTTAATCCTGGGTTTGAACCAGCACATTAATTGATCAACATAGACAAATATGGGGCATGCAAGGGAAAAAAGAGGCCTCTATTGGAGATATATGGTCACTCTGTAGCAATCTTGTGATATCTTACCTGAGTTTACAGTTTGTGCACATTGAAACTTTTGATGAACTTTCTCCTTGCTTGCTAGTTTCTTTAAATAAACAAAGGAAACAATCTTTACAACATAATATTTAATTATTTTAGAAACTCTTTGTGACCACAATGCTCCCCGTAGTGACCAAGTTTACTCACAATTTATTACCTAATAATTGGGCCACCACCTCAATTTAAGAAAGATGATGATACAATTGCTCTACTATCAAATCAATCACAACTAAATATTGCAATCAACTTTGGATTACAATCATTAAAAAGAGGGTTTAGGATTGAAAAACTTATGTTGTAAGATATCTTGAAGCATGGTTTCACAAACTGATTTGAACTTTTTAAGTTTGACTCCTAGAATCAATTCATACCTTGCCAACTTTCCAAATGCAGGATCCCGGAGAAAGGTTTATTGTATGTAGTCTTACCTTGCATTGCAAGATGTTTTCGTGACTCGATAACTAACCTAAAATTGGGGGAGGTGGTTTTGGGGTTGATGATGGTGATAATCATGTTGTTAGTGAATCTTGACTTCATCATCTATATTGTCTTTTAAATAACACAAGTCTTTTCTCATTTGTTTATTGGACTTAATTGTTTCCTGAAATAATAAGTGATGCAAAAACTTAATACTATCTATAGATAGTAACTATGACTATATGTTCATCTTGTTTGTAAACATTCTTTTCTTGTATATTAAAGATCCATTTGAATTTTCAGACTGTCTTGCATTCTCTGACTTACTTTAATTGCAAGGTGGTTTTTCCCATTTTTAAAATGACATTTGATTGATTCAAACCTAGATTCCCCACTACAAAGTGAACCTTGATATGAAAACATTCTTTTTTTTAATAAAGATTTAAAGTAACTTTTCCATTTGATCTTCCAAAGCATGACTTCCATTCTTGAACTTCCTGGGCCTGTGGCTGTAACAACAGGATAGTTTTTTGTTTTTTGACTTGGATATCTGACTGATGAATACATACAACATTTTTTTTTCCTTATATTATTTCAAGATCCGTTTTTGTGAAAACTAAACTCCCCCTTTCAAAGTAAACTTTGATCTGTATAATTTCATTTCATCAGTTGCTTTTGTGTTAGTTTCCAAATTAAAGAACTGCCTACTGCATTTCTTTTTTATCTGAGTTGGATGACCTTCATTTATTTGTTAAAACTGTTTGTTGCTAATAACACTGTCAACTAAAGAGGAAAACAGTTATTTATGGGTGCCTTTTAACATGAAAGTGCTATATGTCTGATGACACTATTTTAAGTAGTTATTCTCTGTGCAGCACCAATCAGATGGTGCCAGGATTTTTGGCACTCTTAAATATGCAACCACGAGTGTTGCAGAAAGGCCCTCTGGAGGTATCTCTAGCTGGTTAACTGGGGGCAATTCTGGTCAGGTTCCTCTTGATTTTCCACTTCCAGGTCTTACAATTCCTCCACCTCTACCTGATTTTGTTGAGCTGGGCAAGACAAAGATCACAACCCTTCCTAATGGTGCCAAAATTGCCTCTGAAACAACACCTGTATGTTTTAAATTAATTATTCCTGTAATTTCTACTTGTTCTTTGTTTTATGTATCCAAATATAGTCATAATTGAATATGTTTGTTCAGAGCCCAGTTGCCTCCATAGGACTGTATGTTGATTGTGGCTCAATATATGAGACTCCATTGTCATTTGGTGCTACGCATCTTTTAGAAAGAATGTCATTCAAAACCACAAGAAATAGGAGTCAGCTACGAATGGTACGTGAAATAGAGGCCATAGGCGGAAGTGCTAAAGCATCAGCTTCTCGTGAACAGATGGGTTACACTTATGATGCTCTGAAATTGTACACGCCTCAAATGGTTGAGGTGCTTATAGATAGTGTCAGGAATGCTGTTTTCCTTGATTGGGAAGTTAACGAAGAGGTATGCTCAAGCATTCTTGCTTTACTGTTGGAAGTTCACTAGTAAATTTTCATTTCACTATCCCAGCTTAAGAAATTGAAGACAGAGCTGGGAGAGCTCTCTAGCAATCCTCAGGGTTTGCTTTTGGAGGCTGTTCATTCAGCTGGATATTCTGGTGCCTTGGCAAATCCTTTAATTGCTCCAGAGTCTGCAATAAGCCATTTAAATGGAACCATATTGGAGGGGTTTGTTTCTGTAAGATAGATTTCCCTTTGCCACTCCATTTACTTTCTCAAATTGTAGATTGTTGATTTGACTGTCAGTATAATAATTACAGGAGAACTATACTGCTCCTAGGATAGTTCTTGCAGCCTCAGGTGTGGAACACGAGGAATTGGTATCACTGGCTGAACCACTTTTATCTGATCTTCCAAAAGTGCCTCGTCCACAAGAGCCAAAATCTGTCTATGTTGGAGGAGAGTATAGATGTCAATCTGATTCGCCGGTTAGTGAATACTTGAGCCCTATCTTTGGATTTCATCTTACATGTCAATGATCTTTTCTCACTGGAAACAGAACTCTCATATTGCACTTGCATTTGAAATTCCTGGAGGTTGGCATCAAGAGAAGGAAGCAATGGCAGCAACTGTTCTTCAGGTTGAAGTGTCAAATTAGACTCACAGTGTGTCTTGAAAGGATATGCTGCTCATGGGATTTTGTTTTTTTTTGCTCACCACGTGATTCATAATGAACAATGATAATGAATGTTGCAGGTGCTTATGGGAGGTGGTGGATCGTTCTCTGCCGGTGGACCTGGTAAAGGCATGCATTCTCGGTTATGTACGTCGCCAACATTTTGATTGCCTTTAGTACTAATCAGTATTTGTTTTTCTGTGACGAAGATTAATGATTTTGAAGTCAAATTTGTTGATAGCATTAGCAATTGAATACTTTAAAGGCTCATTCGCATGTTTTATTTGTTGGAGTTTAGATCTGAAAATTCATGTGCTTATACTTAATATGCAGATCTCAATGCCTTAAGTCAGTTCCAACAGTTGGATTCGTTTTCAGCTTTCAACAGCATCTACAATCATACTGGAATCTTTGGAATCTACGCTAGCAGTGTATGCTCATCCTCCTTGATATAGATCTAAGTGTTCCATCTTTTTGTTAAGTTTGGTAAACAAGTACCATGTGAATGCTGATTTTTCTGTTTTGTAGATATAGTTCTTCATATCACATTGAATATCTGGTTTTTTCCAATATCTGTAATTCAGGTTCTATGAAAAGGTTAAATGGGTTAGTAGTTAAGTTGTGTACGAAAAAGGTTAAGCTGTGTACTAAAGGTTTAAATGGTTCAGTGGTGAATGGAAAATTAAGAGGTATTCGTTTTGGATCTCAGAATTGCTGAGTTGGTATAGTGGTACTAAGAGAGTTTGTTGTTTTATACTTCAACATGTATGCTGCACAAGATAAAATGAAGTTAACAACAATGTAATCAATACTTCCCAAATTATCACCATGTCTATTCCCAATTGTCGGTCCAACATTAGTAATTTCAATAGTATATCGCGATGCAAAACCTGAGAAGTGGTTTATGGTGGACCAGCTGGTTATGGCAATGTTCCTACTATGCCATACTGTTAGTCATGTGATGGGGGAGATGGGGACAACTATTTTCAAAGATTCTGGATCAAGCTGTTTGAAAATCTATCTATAATGTGTTTATACTCTGTAGTTGGTTAAATGGGGGTGGTTTCGTATTAATGTGCCACAGTGTTTGTAGAAAATTTACATCTTGCTGCGCTGCATGTTTTAAAACATTGACAAAATAAAATTTGCAAATGCTTCTCTTTTGGAGGTGACCAGCTTCTTGAAATGGTTGCCTGCCTACTTGTTTAGGATGTCATCACACTGATTCCTTTTTGCTATTTACTTGCTTTCTAACCATTTAATTGCATAGTTTTATGTATCTCTAGCTTTGGCCTTGCAGTTCTTTTTATCTTTTGTTGGTGGTAGAAGGTTAACCTTTTTCTCATGATATATCTGCGAGTAATTTTCAAATTAATTTATCTCTACGTGTAGTCATTGTGAGAAATTTCTGCTTCAGAATGTAAACTTCAAATGAAAGTTCTACCCTTCCATTTTGTTTCATTATGTTGAACATATGCACTCACCAACTACCTGCATTACTTCTCTTGGTCAGGGGCCAGAGTTCATTACTAAAGCTGTTGATGTGGCAGCCCGAGAGCTGCTTGCAGTTGCAACTCCTGGTCAAGGTTGAATATTAATCTTAACTCACTGAATGATTGCTAGTGTATGTGAATGAAATGTTTTATTTTTTTTTTCTTTGACAGTTGACCAGGTGCAGCTTGATCGTGCTAAGGAGTCTACCAAGTCAGCCGTCCTCATGAACCTAGAATCACGCGTACTAATCCTTCACATTCCCTATTTCTTATTTGGCGTCATTCATTACATCAGTAATGCTTAGTTACACATTTGGCAGATGGTGGCAACAGAAGATATTGGAAGACAGATTCTCACATATGGTGAAAGGTAGATTCTTATGTTAGTTTTCTGAAAGCTGAAATCAAATGCAAGAGTAGATGGATGAAACACACAAATGACGGGAAACAATTGAAAATGGCCTGTCAACAACTAGCTATGCCTGCCAAAATGCTTTCCTGAATGCATAATAAAATTGTGAATCATTCATCTTTAAGTTGTTTATCAAAATTTAGTAGTGGCTTACACTTTATAACGTACTCTAATTGAAGTGATCTGTTAATTGCAAAATGTTTATGCTCTGGGTCCAAGAAAGTTACAAGTTGAAACAAGTTGATACCAATCAGTAAAGATTAAATAAGAACTATTGGGTTCCCTTGCTATCGTCATTCAGTTGTTTACCGGTTTTACTCTTTAGTTGCCTATAATCCAGACTATCCAGCTCAAGAAACAATTTCAAGAGATAATGTTCCTTCCATATTACTTTGCCCCTGATAGGTGTTCATGGGCTGTGCTTGAAATTAAAGCAAAGACGCAGGCAGCCAACTTGGTTCCTAGTTGAGCATATTTCTTGGTTTATCCACTAGTTTTTCACTGTATCAGATATCAAACTCGTTTCATCTTTGAACCATGGTTGTTTGGCCAATGTTCTGATATGCAAGATACTGTCTAAGTTCAAGTAGGATATTACAGCTAGGACCTAAATTCTGGAAATACATTGGAAAATACTTCGGTTTAATGATGGTAGCATAGCATGGCTCTAATGTTGTTTTATTTCTCAACTCTTTGAGCAACTTTAGATGATGATATCGGAAATTACTTCATATGTTTCTCATTTATTGATTTTGCTCTACTTAGCGCCAACAATCAGTTTGGTTTCGGTGATGCTGCAGGAAACCGGAAGAGTATTTCCTAAAAGCCATGGACGAACTCACCCTAGAAGATATTAGTTCCCTCGCTGAAAAGATCATCTCATCACCACTTACAATGGCCTCATGGGGAGATGGTAAATCGCACATTACGTGATGAATGCTATAGTGGTTCAAATGATTTCTTTAATGGTAATATTTCATAATTCTCTTTGCAGTCAACCATGTTCCCGGCTATAAGTTTGTTAGAGCGAAGTTCCACGCAAACTGAAACTTTTGGTGCTCTCACAGACAATCTTTTGTCAACCAATTCGATCATTATTGGGAGCTGCTGTTGCTCCTTGGTCTGGCCAAGACGTAGAAATAACGAAGGGAATATCGGCAAGAAAATTAGTTTTGTAAATTGATCAATTATTGTCAGAATGCTACCATTATTATCCCTATCCATTTTATTATGGATAAATTATAAAATTTTATTGTCATCGTTCAATCCATCAGCCTTGTACTGTAATGACTTTCCATATTTCTCGTCATGCAGATAGTCTTGTTATCTTTACAACCATGGGCAAACCAAATGTATAATGAAATGTACCTGAATTAGTACCTCCTTCATTAGGGGGCAATATCACAGGTAAATATCAATCACATCAGTCCATGGGAGTTCGCATTCATGATCTAATGCACTATTTGGGAATGTTGAGTAAAGAAGCCATATGAAAGGGATGATTACGTTCAAGAAGATATATCCAAATGGAACTTTGGCATAATAATAAATTATTGTATGTATATGGTGGATGTTTGTGAACGAACAAAGAGTGAGGTTCTATAAATTGTAGATTTTCAAGAGAGTATATTCCCCTTTAGATACTTTGGTGTTTTCGGATTGCAAATTACGGATCCCTTCTTGATGCGATGACTAAAAAGATTCTCTTGGCCGAAGTATACTTTATTTTATGTAGGGTGCTTGGAGCTAGTGCGATTGGTGCTACAAAGAGTTGAATGCTATTGTTTATCTATTCTCCTCATTTCAAGTAGGGTGATTGACAAGCTCTATGGAATTTGACAGTATTTTATTAGTCCACCAAGCATCCGTCAATCTCATGGGAAACTATTTGCTTATCCAAAGACGAAGGAGGTAATGACATTCGTGACTTGCATGTATAGAACAACGATTTGTTATGTGAGACATTATAGAACATCCAAACTAAGAAGGATTCGCTTTGGGTTCGTTGGGTGCATCATCATTACTTTAGAGGTGTAGATTTTTGGCGACCTTCCCTTTGATAAAAAGTTGGTCTACATTTATGGCCAAATTATGCAGCGATAAGGAGACTATGGGGTGCTAATATGAAGCTTTTGGAATAGTTTATAACAGGGAAGAATGACATAGCTAATACCTACAATTTTTCCAGCCACGGACAGTGCTGTTTCTTAGGTGCTAATTGTCTGGAAAGTCGGCCTGCTGCTCAAGCACCAATTTTGCTATTGGATGCTTGCTCACTGGCGATTACGAACAGCGGGACAAATTGGCATTTGAACCTCACAAGCAGTGCTCCCTATGCCAGCAAATTATGGAGTCAAATGATCATATTTTCTTCAGTTGCCCATCACAAGACAACTTTGGGATAAGATTTGAGAATGGTTGGGCATCTGACCAACCATCTACATGGCGAGAAGTTTATTTAGAGTTTTCCAAGGCAAAGAAAGGACAGCTGACGAAGATTCACTATTTAGCAACAACTTGTGTGATCATTCTTATATGATAGATTGGAACCGATTTTATTTCGAAGATGAGGTACCTTGTATTAAGAGGAATGTTTTTTAAATTTAGATTCATGCCTACCATTTTATAGACATTTATGGTATATAACTTTTACAATTTTTTTGATTTATATATATTTTTATGATTTTCCAAAAAAAAGTTTATTACCATCTAATTTTGTAGTCAGGAATTCTAATTTACTCCGAAAATTTCATAGGAAGCAGAGAAGATAGCAAAAGACTATTCGGATCCCCAATGCTCACCAATACGGATGAGGTAAATTACGGAGCCATTAGTCCGAATACTATGATTAACACATGGGAAATACAGACACACCTACCTTGCTTATATTTTGAGACATATTTTCTTCTTTTTTTTTTAATATTTTGATGGAAGAAAATCTATTATTATTTTTTTTTTCTGAAGGTGAATTAATTGGTGCTCTTTTTATTCACTACCCTACAAAATAACTCGAGTACTCACAACCAAAGAATAAACTCAACTATTCTATTCTCAAAAAGTATGAGTGGATCATGAAACAAGACTAATCATTTCCCAATTCAAACTCTTGGAACTTGAAACTAGTAAACTCCTCCGAGTATTCTCCTCTCAAGAAACTTTTGGCTGCAAGCTCAAGGCTGCCGGGCAACCACACGACAAGAACAAGCATCAATTGTATACTATACATATCGCAGTATTAATTAAACCACAAATCTGTTGTTCTCAATTCTTTAATAAATGTGAGTCGATTAACAGATGATAAATTTATTATAATAAAATAGAAATTAAATTTTAATAAAAATTTATTCTGGAAAAAATATTCTTCTGTTAATTTATTATTATTTTTTTACATAATTTAAGGAGGGATTGTAAAAAACTTTTGAAATGAATAGCTGTGTGACAAGATGATGGTGTGGATAAGTTTGTCGGAGAGCAGGAATAATGGGAGGCAAAAGTGAATGCGGCTTTACTTGTCGCAATGAATGAATACAGATTTCATATCTGTATCGATCTCATTGTTAGTGGAAGTGGAATATTTGGGGAGTTAAATTCCACGTTGGTGTAGATAACGTCGACAGGGTGGAAAGTGATAAACACAAAGATGTGCAAGTTGGATATCTTTTTCCTTGCCCTACGGGCTAGTGGCATAAACTACGTGATCTTTGAATTGTTTAAATTTCAGGCATTAAATGAAGACTGGATTGGTGTTTATTTATTTCGGATCAAACCGAGACTTTTTTTTCCTGGCGGCATTAATTCTATGTTAGTGGATGTCGCTCTTGTAAAAGAAAAGTTTATTCATGTGGTTTTAATACAGCAGCGATTAAATCTTATCAATTAAATTAAATTAGAGTATTATATAAATTATTATTAGATTTTATTCTTATTATATCATTATTTATATCAAATATTTTTTTAATTTTATATTACCATGCTAACTAAGTTTTTTAAATCTTTCTCATACTTGTTGTAATTTTATATCATCTAATTTGAATATTTATTAATTAAATACATAGATGTATCATCTTAAATATTTTTATGAGAGTTTTTTTTTCAATATATACCATCCCGACTTTTTTTAAAATATCCATCCTTGTATATTTTCAACATCTATTTTAATATCCTCAACATGTAACTCTTACATTTCTTAGAATCATAGTCCAACATCCAGTTAGTCACCATTTTATAAGATTTCTCTTCAAATTTAAAGATACTTTAGATTTATAAAGAACACTCTTCTTCGTTTCAACCATCTCACTTTTATTCTATATGAGATATTTCTTAGACCATCTCCAACCATCAACACCAAATTTAGTGTCATTTTCACACCAAAATGGTACAATTTCAACACCAAACAATATTTCAACTCCAACCCATTCACACTATATATCACACCAAATACTATTTCAACTCCAAACACTATTTCAACTTTAACCCATTCACACTATAAAATTAAAATAGGTTATTATATTTTTTAATTTATATTTATAATAAATAATTAATATTATTAAATACTTATGGAAAAAATATTTATTATAAATTAATTTTTATTTATAATATTTAGTATTATAACATTTACTAATATATATTAGAATTAATGATTATATATTATAATAAATTTTTTAAATATAAAAATAATTAAAAAATATTATCACCAAATTTGGTGTTGCAACAGTGCAACACCAAATTTGGTGATGCACTGTTGCAACACCAAATTTAGTGTAGGGATATGGTGATCGGTTGGAGAAAAATAGTGTCATTTTAACACCATATTTGGTGGGATAGTACTCGGTTGGAGATGGTCTTACATTCCCCTACACTTTTATAAAAACAATTTAAAATACTTAAAACTCAATTAATAATTCATCCTTTTCTATTTTAATAGATGTCTTATTACATCTGTATTATTAATTTTAGATATCATATATTTTATTTTTATTTTATTAAATCTAAAATATTTTATTTTTAATATTTTCCATCAAAATTAAATTTAATATTTACTTTATTTATATGACAAGATACCCTCAATGTTTTATAGTGATTTTGTCATTTTATTATACAAGTCAGAGTACAACGACATGTTTTATTTTATTATGATTATAATTTTTATTTTTGTTTGAATAATTGAATTTTAAAACTAGTGTCGGTAACATGCCAAATCAAACATCACATCATGTTAACGTCGCCATTATTTTCGTATGTAAAATCTTTCATTCTTTTCACTTGGCCATCATGTTGACATGTTCTACTAAATTATATTTCGTAAGGATCACAAAATTTTATAAAATTTTATATATGTGATAAAATTCAAAAGAACACCTCTTAGTTTTCTTATCATTAAAATATAACTTATATTAAAAAAATAGTAAAAGAGTACTTCATCTTAATTTTAATTAAAAAATACTCTTATTTTTAGTTATAAAGTTTCATGGTTTAAGGAGTAATTTTGGTTAAGCATTCTTTAAGTTGTATTAGTTTTGATTAATAGTGTAGAGTAATTTTGATTAAATCGCGTTGTATATCATGCACGGGGCAACGCACAATGTAATGAATCCATGTATATTTATATATACTTTTTTATAAGTGATATGTAAATCATGATAATGAATATGATTTTTTTACATATTGTATCATTGTAAAATAATAATTATACTAACTTTGAACATGATATGATTTGACAATAAATGTCACATATAGAATGTTTCCCGACAATAAAAATCGAGCATGTTTTGTTGAGGAAGAAAAATCAAACATGGATACTTTTGTTTTTTAAAAAAAGGGCAATTTACCAAAGGGCGTACGTAACAATACGAAATTACCAAAGGGCGTCCCATGGTTTCTATTTTACCAAAGGGCGCAGCCCTTTAAGTGAACTTCCTATTCTACCCTTGGCGCCACAATACACCTTTTCCATTACCATTTTCGAGACATCCGAACCACTTTTGCAGTAAAATAAAAATATGTGGTTCGGATGGCAAGGTCATTCTATCTCTCACCGCGAAAACGTAAATGGTATTGTTGAAGGAGGACATTGTGCGTGCCCTAGTTGTGCTTTAGTCGTTTGCTACTCCCTCGATTCCCTCCGCCCAACCAAAACCTAGGCTCCTATACAGGAAAGTGATAGTGTGTGATCCTGAGGCTGCTTGAAGTGTTAACGTTGAAGTTGATACTGCTCGGCACTATCAAAGTAGGATTTAGGGTTTCTGCAGGTTTGATTTGCATAATAATGGCAGGTAAAAGGTCTGTGGGTGGTTCCTCATCGTCTTCTTCATTGGCATTAATCACCAAGGTATGTGATATTGTTTATACTTAATTTTGCTGAATAAACACTGCTTGTAATATTGTTTAAACTTATTTTTGCTGAATAAACACTGCTTGTGATATTGTTTATACTTATTTTTGCTGAATAAATTTGTAATGTATAAAAACTGTAGGGTTCAGATGAGTTTGGGAAAAAATTACATTGGTGCAGTGTTTTAGGCCATTTTAAACATTTTGTTGAAGCATTTGAAATTTTAAAAGATCAACACATTGCGAAGATCAAAGAGTCGCCCTTCAGTATTTTCTTGGACATTCAAGAATTGCAGCATATCCGGGGAATTTTGGTAAATATATTTGAAAGTTGGGATTCAACCTCGCAAGTTTTTAAATTCTCAGGTAATAGTTTTAATTATGAATTATAAACAGTATCTATAGTAAGATAAAACTTGGATATAGTTGACCTTAAATGATTGATATTTGATCAATTTAAATGAGTGAATTTAAGGTGAAATTCACTTCAGGTCGGTAGGCCTGAAATGAAATAATTTCAGGCCTACCGAGGGCCTGAAGTGAATTTACTTCAGGCCCTAGGTAGGCCTGAAAAATTCATTTCAGGCCCAACGTGGGCCTGAAATGAATTCATTTCAGGCCCAACGAGAAATAAATTGAATCCTATATTGTTGATGATAACTAAAGATTTTAATTGTTTCAGGTGTACCGGTTGCGTTCACCAGACGAGATGTTGCTTTGGTACTGGGTATAGTGGACCGTGGAGTTTCGATCCCTATTAATTCAACTGAAGCATCGGGTGACCTCTATCGTACTTACTTCTCAAAAGAAAAACAACCTACTAGAACAAGAATTGAGGACTTACTTAAACATTATTCTAAAAGTGTTGAATCAGAGGATGATGTGTTATTAGTTTGTAAATTTTATATTTTGTATATATTTGTTTGTGTTTTATTTTCGTCTAGTACATATAAGGTCCCTCTAGGGCTTGTAGATATAGTAGATGATTATGACAATCTTGGTAGATTCAACTGGGTGGAAGCTATCCATAAATTTTTGTCTCCCCAATTACCTAAGATTGGGGAATTATTTTCATCAAGTCAAGGAAACCAGAGGACCACAAACCTCCCTTATGTAAAGGGATTTGCTGGGCTTTTGGCAGTGAGTAGAATTTACCTAAATTATATTTTATAATATTTTGCTGTTATTAATGTAATTGGCTGGAAAACTTTGTGTAGGCATGGTTTTTGGAGCATGTACCCATTCAAAAACCATACAATGTTGAAGGACCCCGAATAAATAAGTGGAGGAATATTCCTTCGCATATTAGTAGGGTAAGGGACCTTGTCAACCAAATCAGCTCCGAAGAGGTAATTATTGTAAACTGTGATCTATGTTAGTTTATCTATGTTAGTTTGATATAGAAGCAGTAAAATTTGTGTACTTGGTAATTGACAGGTGATTGTTGAAATAATTCCTAACCTACATGAAAACACATTGTTTGAGAACCTTGAGATTGGGGATGACATTCCACAGCCAATAGCGACATCACAAGGACATGACACAGAAGATGTAAGGCCATGTGGTGAATGCATTCTTAAAGACACCCTAATCAAGGAGCTAACAGAGGAGAATATATGTTTGAATGAAAGGGTTAAGGAATTACTTTCAATTATTGAAAAAAAGGGCATGGAGGCTCAAGAAAGCTATCCTGTAGTCAGTCCTCTTTCTGATCCAGTATCTTGTAGAACAAGGAGAGGACGTGACCGAACTCGGTATGATTACAGGGATACTCCAATTGAGAGTCCAGTATGGCACCAACTATTACATAAGGGGAAGCGGAGAAAGGAACAAATATCAAATGTCATGGACAAGGGAAAAAGGAAACTTAGTGAGGAGGATATGGATGAAGCAAGAGAAACCATTACTGTAATGGAAGTCATGTCTGAAGAAGATATAGAGGAGGAGAAAAGAAGGACCTTCGAACTATACAAAATGAGGCTTCAAGGCATTGATGTATGTGACTTATTTTCATATTAATTACGTCAAATTTATTGAATTTGGTCATTAATTAGTTTGGTGTAAATTGTATCGATGTAGTTTGTGAAGAAGCATTTTATGAAGTCGAAGAAGAAAAATCAAGATAAAGAAGTGGCCTACGTGATAAATAAATTGGAGAACCTAAAGTAAGTTATGAAACATAGTTTAGTTAATATATTTGGGGCTTTAATATATAATCTTATCAATTAACTTGACAGGTTGGATAATGAATTTATCTGGGAGGATGCACCCTTTGCTTTGAAATTGCATTCATTCTTACAAATCCTCAATGGAGAGGTTTTTACAAAAGGCGAGGTCATTGATGCCTTTTGTAAAATGTTATTTAGGGGAGCATCCACATCTGGTAGGCCATACCACAAGTCAATATATTGTTCAACCTTCTTCACAGTAAGTGATGTAAATTAGTAAGAATTAATAGATTGTAGAAGACCTAGTATTATGATGTGGTTATTAATAATTTTGATT